>LPNX010284342.1:90914-253272 GCA_001517045.1 Pseudotsuga menziesii | reverse complement strand
TTTATTTTAATGAATTGATGTTTCTTTGTTATGGGTTTAAATTGTATGCTTACAGTTCGCTGCATTAAGTAAAGTGTACCTATTAATCATGTTAGCCTAATGGGTGAGTCGATTTAAGCTCTCTTTACTTATAAAATCCTGTATATGGAGTCTGCTTGAATGATGTTCTGTTTGCATAAGAACTAAGTTTTGAAGAGCGATTATGTAGGATTGAGATGCTTGTTAGGTTGTGAGGATTGTTGGCCTTTGTGAGAGAGAACTTGAATGCACGCAGTGAATCTTTTACGAGGGTAGAGCTGTGGTAGTTTTGAGAGCATTTTGAATGAAGCTTTTTGGGTGTGTTATTCTTTCCTAAAAAATTGCAGTTGTTCTCTACTTGTGGAGTTTATGAGCCCTTGGAATATTGAAAGTTGTCTTAAAATACTTGCAAAGTGAGGAAGCTTTGGTTCAACTGTGAAAGAAGTAGAGCTAGGCTCTCCACTTAAGATTGTCTCTCTATGTAATATAAATGTTCAACTAATGCTAGTCAAAGTACTAAGAAATCTATGAGAGTATTATGTATACAAACTAGATTTTTAAATCTATTTTGAGAAAAGTTGTTGAAGCTCTGAAACAAAAGAGCACTAAAATATGCGTGATTGTTGATGAAAACATTTAAAAGTCTACTACAACTGAAAAGGCCTCTCGGCCTCTGGAGTTGGATATATATCCAGTGTCCACATCTTGAAGCAGTTACTGAAGCAGTTACACACTACTGTTTGAGATTGGTACAAATAAACCCTCTCTTATTTGTTTTGACATCATGTGATACATTTTAATTCCTAATAAAGTGATTTGCCTAAGGGCGCCTATCAAGTGTCGCCCTTTCTTGTGTTTAGTTTTTTTCCCCTTAGGTAGAAATATAAAGGGGTATAAAAAACGTAAATGAAAAAATGGATACATGCAATATATAGGGAAAATAGGGGTTTTTTAAAATCGGCAAGGCATATTGGGAGGGGGTTAAAAAAAACGATTTTTGGAGGTATTTTCCAATATTTTTTGAAAATAGGGGTATTGTTTCATATGCCATGAATGAACGTGCTATGGCATAGTTTCACTAAGTGAAGACCCCGTGATTGTTTAACCATTGTGAAACTATGAAATCGACTTTGGTAAGTACCCTTTTAATTATGATTTCGATGCTATGTTAGCAAAGATCTTATAACCTTTTATAATACAACTTATAAGAAAAGATCAAGAGGATAGTAGAAGCTTGAACAAGCTTGATAATGCCTTTATTAACTTGGTATTATAATCATGAACAATGATTGTTAAACTATAAGAATTAGGTTTAAAATAATAAGGTGTATATGGATATAGTAATATGTATACACAGGAATAACTCCTACTCTTGAAAGGGATCTACAGTACTAGATGTAGGATATAAAACCTACAAGTACACGATCTTTGAACACCATAATATTTACTTAGTTCTAAGTCAAATTGAATCAAGGTTAGTTTAGGATAATAAACTATCTAAGATTTTATTGCACTACTTTTACAATTAAGTAGATAGTAGGGTAAGGTGAAGTTATCGCATGATGTTAGTCATAAAGAAAATGGGATTTCCAATCATGATCTTGACGACTTTTATGTAGAGGATATCTCATAAATTACAAGTGATGTTAAGCTGATAATTTTACCATGTTGAGTCCTAATTGAAACAGAGTTGAAAAGAATACAATAAGCTTGTGTTTTGAAAGACTTAGGTCTATTTGTATAATGATAAGCAACACTTTAATTATTATAATGATAATAGCAATAGGCTCTTATGTCCAAGGAAGAGTTATGAAATATTATCATGAGCTCTTTTAAGAACTGGAAATTAGTTAGAGTAAAGTTTGAAGGAGATTTTTATCTATCTTAAAGATCTTACTGTTAAGAGACAAATAGTAGGGAGACACTAATAACCTCTATGATACAAAGATTAAGTAAAATAATATTGTGGATCAAGTAAAAGAAACATTACTTTACCTTGCAGAATCTTGAGTTTTCTAAGCAGAACTTTTACTCTAGCAGTATATTCTATGCGAAGAGAAATATATCTGATTTATCGCCTTAATAAACTTTTACTGGGTCAAAAATTACCTATCAAGCCTGTAAAGATCCGAAAATCTAGATATGTTAGCAATCACTAAGTAAGCCCCAGCTAGAAAATAACTCCTCACCTACTTGACATTGAAACTATCGGTAGAGCTAAATAATCGAATGCAGATCACTTACATCACATATCAAAATTAAAACAGTGTTAATCTATATGTGTTAAAGTTAAATGGTTACTTTTATATGTCTGTTTCATATCTTATAATAGCCGCTAGTAGTTATCTAATTGCAACTGTAAGCATTTAATGTTATCTCAAAATTTTAAATTTTTGTGAAAATTTGGGGTTTTGACATGTGGTATCAGAGCTCAAGGTTCAAACACTAGGCCTTGATGAAGCCCAACTAGCTTTTTATTAAACAGTAGATTGAATTATTATGCTGATGTATTTTATTTTAAATGTTATTCAATAGAGAAATTGTTTCTGAAGTTTAACAAATAGGTATGGAAAGGCTGGAAGAATATGCAGAGGAGGAATCTCCATTTACTGAACCAGAAAACTTACCAAGAGATCCTATACCAAAATATTTAACTACCAATTCCTCAGAATTGTTACAAACTGTAAAAGACCTAAAATATGAAACAGAGTCTGTAAAACGAGAGAATGAAAGGATTCTGAGGGCTCAGGAGGAGCTGAATCAAATCCTAATAGAAAGGTTTCAAACTGAGGGTAGGGGTAGAAGAATTGAATTAGAAGATACAATTCATCAACGTAAATCTAAAGAGATGAAACATACTAAAGATGAAAGCAGTTCATCTTCTGAGGTGTTTGGTAAACAATGAAATTTCCATTCTACTAGTGATAGTAGTGATGATAATCATTACATTAAAAAGAGGAAATACAAACCTTATGAGGAAATTTCCAGGGAATTCAAAAAGATAAAACCACCAACATTCAATGTAGAGACTGAGAAGGGGGAGGAATCAAAATCCTGGTTATCTGGAATGAAAAAGTACTTCCAAATATATAACTATTCTAACCAGTTAAAGGCTAGAATGGCTATCTACATCCTCTCAAGAAAGGATGACATTTGGTGGCAGGACTTGAAGAGAGTTAAAGGAATTAAAGAGAATAATGTAAATTGGAGTACCTTCAAGAGGTACTTTAAAAAGAAATTTATGTCTGAGCAATATTATGAAGAGAGAGCAAAAGAATTTTATGAGCTTAAATTAGGATCAATGACAATGAAAGATCTAAACAGTAAGTTTTTGAGTCTACTTAGGTATGTGTCATACCTTGTAGATGAGAAACCAAAGGTACAACGATTCCTCAGCTGTCTACCTTATCATATTAAGGAATGGATTGAATATGACGATCCAGAGACTTTGGAAGAAGCTATGAGGAAAGCTAACTTCTGTTTTGAACAGAATCGAAAGAAGGAAAGCATGGCCAACTGGAAGGCCAAGAAAAATAACAACCAGTATGAACAAAAGAAGAAATATTTTGTGCCCAACAGAAATTCTAAGAACAATAAGGCCAGAAATTATCCTAATAATAAGAACTTCCAAGGAAAAAAGAATAATTCACCCAGCAATCAGAATAATTCTAAGAGTAAGGAATTTGCTAATAATCATGTAAATTTTACCAAGAACTTTGAGCGCAAAGAACCTATAAAGTGTTGGGAGTGTAATGGCCCACACTATGCTTCAGTCTGTCCTAATTGAAAAAAGACTGTCAGTGATATTCATACCATACAGGAGGAGATGACTGTTGGAGAATTAGCAAGGACTATGCCCAGAATTAAGGCATCCTTGGAGAATTGACAAGCAGAATATCAAACTTCCATGGTGGAAGTAGAAGGTATGATAAATCAAACCCCTGTAACTATTTTAATTGATCCTGGATCTAGCTTCAGTTATATTGCACCTAAAATGGTAGAAAAATGTAAGTCACCTGTTGAAAAATTTGAAAATTCTTGGTTGGTTCAGTTAGCCACTAGTGCTAAAATGAAGGTAACTTGTTTTGTAAAAGAATGTGCAGTAGTTATGGATCATTTTGAAACTGTTATAAAGCTTAATGTATTGCCTCTTGGTTCTTATGATTTACTGATCGGTATGGATTGGTTAGAACAACACAGGGTACTTTTAAATTGTTATGATAAAACCTTCCCATGTTTAAATAGTGATGGAAAACCAGTAAGTGTAAAAGGAATCCGAAAAACCACCATAAGGTAGATTTCTGCTCTATAGCTTAAGAGAGCTGTTAGGAAGGGATGTAAATCTTATGTAGTAACAATAACTAATGAGGAGAATATAAATAAGACAGATAAATTAAAATTGGAAGACATACCGGTCTTAAGAGAATATGTTGATGTATTCCCTGAAGAAATTCTGGGACTACCTCCGAAAAGGGAATTGGATTTCACCATTGAGTTGGTACTTGGTGTAGTACCTAGCTCAAAGGCCCCTTATCGAATGAACATACTTGAACTTAATGAATTAAATTTTTAATTAAAAGAACTAATTGATAAAAAGTATATTTGACCTAGTCTGTCCCCCTCGGGGGCACCTGTCATCTTCGTTAAGAAAAATGACGGAACCATGCGACTTTGCATAGATTACCGTTAGTTGAATAATATGACCATTGAAAATCGATACCCGTTTCCCCACATAGATGATCTGTTTGATCAACTACGTGGAGCCGCAGTGTTTTCAAAAATAGATTTAAGGTCTCGATACCATCAAGTTAGGATTAAAGATGAAGACATTTTTAAGACAGATTTTAGAACTCCATATGGCCATTACGACTTTGTCTTTATGCCATTTAGGCTTACTAATGCCCCATCTGTTTTCATGTGTTTAATGAACAACGTTATGCATAAGTATCTCGATAAGTTTGTAGTCATGTTCATCGAGGATATATTAATCTATTCAAAAACCAAAGAAGAACACAAAGAAATTTAAAAATTGTTTTGCAAGAGTTACGAGATCATCAACTCTTTGCAAAGTTTAGTAAATGTGATTTCTTCAAGGATAAGATTCAGTATTTAGGTCATGTGGTGACCAAGGAAGGGATTTCAGTAGATCCCGAAAAAATAAAAGCAATCGAAGATTGGCCGGTTCCTAAGGATGTAACTGATGTTCGATCTTCCATGGGAATTACCGGTTACTACCGGAGGTTCATTGAACGTTTTTCGAGGATTGCAAATTCGATAACTTCTTTGTAGAAGAAAGGGAAGAAGTTTGATTGGAACCATAAATGCGAGGAAAGCTTTAAAACATTAAAAACTTTATTAACCAGTGCACCTACTTTAAGAATAGTTGATCCTAATAAAGAATTTGTAGTGTGCACAGATGCCTGCAATGATCACTTAGGCGATGTTCTAACTCAAGAAGGGCATGTTATTGCCTATGAGTCAAGAAAATCAAAAATTCATGAAAATAATTATGCAACATACGATCTGGAATTGGCAGCTATTATACATGCTCTAAAGATGTGGCGATATCACCTAATTGGCATAAAATTTATTTTAATATCTGATAATAAAGGATTAAAGTATCTCTTAGATCAACCTAATCTAAATGCAAGACAAGCTAGGTGGCTAGCTTTCTTAAGTGAGTATGATTTTGAAATTCAGCACATAAAAGGTAAATAAAATAAAGTTGTTGATGCATTAAGTAGGAATGCAAGGCTAAATTTTGCAGCAGCTATCAACACTTATACTACATATTTGGATGAACAGCTTAAAGTAGGAATAGAACAAGATGAAATTTACCAAAATTTACAAACTAAAACTAAAGAAAACCAACAAAAAGATTAAGTAAAAGGTACAGTTTGAATGCCAAATAATTTTTATTGTATAAAGATAGAATGTATGTACCTAACATACCTAAAGTTAAGCTGTTAATTTTGGATGAAATTCATAAAAATCCATACTCAGGTCATCCAAGTTATCAAAAGACTATAACCATGTTAAGAAAAGAATATTTTTAGCCAAATATGAAGACTGAAGTAGCAGAATATATCGCTAGGTGTTTTGAATGTCAGCAGGTGAAAATTGAACATCAACACCCAGCAGGATTACTTCAGCCATTACCCATTCCTAGCTAGAAATGGAAGATAATCAGTCTCGATTTTGTTACTGGACTGCCTAGAAATCAGAATTTAAATGACTTTATCACGGTAGTTGTCGATAAGTTAAGTAAAGTAGCTCACTTTATACTTGTTAAAACTACATATAAAGCTGCAAACATAGTTGATATCTTTCTAAAACAGATTTTTCGATTGCATGGAATACCGAAAGTAATAATCTCAGATAGAGATCCTAAATTTACAGGTAATTTTTGGAAGTCTCTGTTTAAAGGATTAAACACTACGTTAAATTTTAGTACTTCTTTCCATTCTCAAACAGATGGACAAACTGAAAGAGTAAACAAAGTAATGAAAGATCTATTAAGAATGTATGTGAAATACTAGTTAGGTAAATGGGAGGATTATTTGCATCTGGTAGAATTTGCTAATAATAATAATTATCAAACATCAGCCAGATTTAGTCCTTTCAAAATTGTGTAGGGAATAAAATGTAATACTCCTATCTCTTGGAGTAATCCAGTGGATAGATTGGTATTAGGTCCTGACCTGCTAAAGGAAATGGAAGAAATTGTAAAACAGGTGCAGGGTAATTTGAAAGTTGCGCAGGATCGACAGAAAAGTCAAGCAGACTTAAAAAGAACTCCAAAGGAGTTTCAGGTAGGTGAACATGTGTTCATCAAGGTGAGGCCCAAAAAGAGCTCTCTGAGATTGGGGAGTTGTGCAAAATTAGCACCTCGTTACTGTGGTCCATTTGAAATTCTATCCAGTATTGGACAAGTAGCTTATCAATTAGCATTACCACCAAATTTAATAGTACATAATGTTTTTCACATTTTTGTATTAAAGAAATATGTTCATGATGCTACTCATGTTGTTAACTGGAATGATGTACAGGTGGAACCAGAAGGATATTTTCTGGTGGAACCAGACTGTATCCTCGGGCGGAGGGAGATTACAATTCGAAACTGCACCATTGAACGGTGAAGGTGCAATGGAAGCACCTTAGTCCAGAGGAAGCCACCTAGGAATTCGAAAGTAATATGCGAGATGCATATCCAATTATGTTCCAAGGGAATTCTGAAGATGAAGAATAAATAACATCAAGGACGATGTTATATTCTAAGGGGGTGTGTATGTCACATGCCCCAATTTTGCAAAAACAATATTATTTTATTTGATTTTATTCAAAGACAATATATTAAATCTTATGCTAAGTTGCAAGTGATGACTCAACAGAGTCAAGGATATTAAATGTAATTATGAATATTTTAATTATAAATAAATGAAAGTGGAGAAAATAGCTTAGGAGAGCTGTTAAAAGAGTGTTTACTGGTCAAGTTGGTGGAGGAGACTGGGTGGAGAGCAAACAGACATGTGGAAGCATCCTCAAACTACTTTCAACTGTTGCAGGTGGCAACGTCCCTACATTTGGGGTCATGATCCCCCAAGAAAGTGGGATCAGAGCAGGTGGCTCAATTAATGACAACTGACCCAAAAGACCTAGGCAATCTCTATAAAAATTCCCATTGAATAGAGCTAAGGCTACTCATTTTAGAGAAGGGATCATTCAGGTGAATGTACTTCAGAGAAATTCAATGGCAAGGGAATTTGTGGAAAGAGTTTGAGGGGTTAACTGCTAAGTGATCTAGTGCAGCTTTTTAGCTGAAGGATCTTACTGCTGAGTGCAGAGTTATTACTATGTCATTGGACTAGTTTATTTTTTGCTTGCTCCACCAGTTCTTAGCCAAGGAAACCAGGAACAGGCTTCGGGGTCTTGAGGAAGCATTGTTTGGGCGCTCTCCAGGAGTTGGTAGGAAGGAACAGCTTCCTAACACTGTTGTTGTCCAGCTTAATCAGGTTCTACAATCTTTTTGGTTTTATTGTGGTAAATGGTTAAAAGTGAATCTGATTGTTATCTAGATGTTAAATATTTAGTTGCAAAATATTAGAGTTAGTAATCTTTTAGATATTTGAAATAATGAATTTGAATAGATGAAAAATAATTCTAACCTGTGTTTTTCCACATCTAGAAGGACCAGACCGTACTCCAGCATAGGCAAAGTGTTTAAAAGTAGATGAAGGAAATGATAAGAGACTGAAATGGTTAGATGTGTCATGCATTTTACAATAGCAATGATTTATATCAGTATATAGATTATCATCGAAAAGAACAATAACCTGATTATCTATGTTTTTGTTCTATAAACTGAAGTATGTAAATATATTAGGAATAGCACAAGCTTAGTATAGGTAGAAGGATTATTATTAGGTTAAGAAACTACCATAGTAGATAAATGAAGTATACTTTATATTCAAGTGCATGAGATTAAACTATTTTAAGTTATCAATATTTACCTTTGTGTTTTTATTTAATAACCAATTGGAATGCAGTAGAAAAGATACAGTAAACTACTTTAGTACACTCAGATAAACAGAGAAATAACTATAAATACTTAATTTATTTATTCACACTGTTAACCAAACCAAGACAATAGTTACGATAAATAAGAAGGGTTTTATAAAAAGTATTATTCATTTATCAAGAGCAAACTAGTTACTAATTTTGATGTTTATGAATAACTCTAATACAATCCCTGCTAACATTTCAGTAAAACAATAAGAATATGATTATAACTAACTTTAACATTACATATCTATATAAGAACTGTTCCGGAAATGTTAACAGTTTTATACCTACAAGAGTAACATTAGGGTTGAAACCCTTTATAAATTTCTTTATTTTAATAACAGAAAGACAGTAAGCTATAATTCTATTAATTGAACTATTGTAGACTGGATACAGTCTTCATAACAAATACTTATATACAGAGGTAAATTTAAGAAACCTCTTATGTACAGATAATCATATTAACTTAACAATATTTGTTTACAAGTAACAAAACCTACTTAAACAATTGAAAGAATTATTTAAAACCAGGGTTTCATTCAGGAAACCCTAGCTTGAAAATTATGAGCCATTAAGCAAAACAACTTATACCATGACTGAATGATAGTCCTAAAACTATTAACAATAGTCAATGCAAATATTAAACAATACATTTTATTATACAGTCGGATAGGGTAAAAACCCTAGGTGTTCAGAGTCACGATAATAACATTAATATAAACTGAGCTGAGCTTGAAGGAAAATCCCTTTTGCTTTAAAAACCCTGTATTGCTTAATAGGCCGAAAGGATTAAAATTTAATTAAAGTACAAAAACCAGCTCTGAGCAGGTGCTCCCATATTGTGACATGGGCTCAATAAATGAAACTAATAGAATGAGTATCAAACATACATTTTTATAAAATCCATTTAACACAAGAAGAGAACATTACAAGTCACGGCACTGAGCCAGAGTCACCCTGCCGAAAGCAAGGGTTTAAAATAAAAAATGAAACTATTAAACTAAAGGACAATAACCCAAGACTGGGAAAGATCAGTCCGTAACTTCTCCCAACTGCAAAATTTCCCCTAAGGTTTGAACAAGTAGGGATAGCCATTTTTATAACGAGGGCTTACCCATTTCCTAAACATCGTCTGTTTTGAGAAGTAGTTACTGTCGAAGGTAAAGGCAAACTGTCCCTGCAAAAATGCAAACCAAAATATAATTAAAAACATGTATATAGAACTGAAACTATAATTTGTGTATATTTTTCAACTTCTTAAAGGCGAGGCATACCTGCAATGTTGGAAACCGAGTTCAAGAAGAAGGAAAACTAACACCACGAGCACAACAACCATTGCGTTCACCTGAGAAGGGGTAGCTGTGTTTTTTCAACTACATTGACAACTGGAGCAAGAGCAAGCCAAGGCAGCGACTAAACTCGAATTTCACACTATAACTATCACTTGTGTAAAACAACCCTCATGCATGGCAAGGTGTTTGCAAAATCGACTCATTCACAAGCTATGGCTTTACAACTCTCACCCTAAGTAGCGGTTCTTCAAAATAAAAATACATAGACAGTGGAGCTAGAGGTGAGCAACTGTGAGCCCTCATGGCCGGAGTGAACCCAACCAAGCAGAGACTGAAACCCTTGCTGAACAATGAAGGGTATGGTTGAAAAGTAAAGTTTATAAATCGTGATTTGCATGGCAAGAAGAGCTCCACGTATACACAAATATTTTCACCTCACAGTGGGTTCTTTTGTATAGTCACCACTGCAATCAGTCGAACCAAATAATTGATGAATCAATTACTTTGTGCATGTAATGATATTGTAATATAACATAAAGTCAATATCATATCATTCCAAATGAAGTCAAGTCTCGATGATGATTAAGAAGTATATCATTGTTTAACCATTGTGAACTACGAAATCAACTTTGGTAAGTACCCTTTTAATTATGATTTCGATGCTATGTTAGCAAAGATCTTATAACCTTTTATAATCCAAATTATAAGAAAAGATCAAGAGGATAGTAGAAGCTTGAACAAGCTAGATAATGCCTTTATTAACTTGGTCTTATAATCATGAACAATAATTGTTAAACTATAAGAATTAGGTTTAAAATAATAAGGTGTATATAGATATAGTAATATGTATACACAGGAATAACTCTTACTCTTGAAGGGGATCTACAATACTAGATGTAGGATATAAAACCTACAAGTACACGATCTTTGAACACCATAATATTTACCAAGTTCTAAGTCAAATTGAATCAAGGTTAAGTTAGAATTTAGAATTTAGGATAATAAACTATTTAATATTTTATTACACTACTTTTACAATTAAGTAGATAGTAGGGTAAGGTGAAGTTATCGCATAATGTTAGTCATAAAGAAAATGGGATTTCCAATCACGATCTTGATGACTTTTATGTAGAGGATATCTCATAAATTACAAGCGATGTTAAGCTGATAATTTTACCATGTTGAGTCCTAATTGAAACATAGTTGAAAAGAATAAAATAGGATTGTGTTTTGAAAGACTTAGGTCTATTTGTATAATGATAAGCAACACTTTAATTATTATAATGATAATAGCAATAGGCTCTTATTTCCAAGGAAGAGTTATGAAATATTATCATGAGCTCTTTTAAGAACTGGAAATCAGTTAGAGTAAAGTTAGAAGGAGATTTTTATCTATCTTAAAGATCTTACTGTTAAGAGACAAACATTAGGGAAACATTAATAACCTCTACGATACAAAGATTAAGTAAAATAATATTGTGGATCAAGTAAAAGAAACATTACTTTACCTTGCAGAATGTTGAGTTTTCTAAGCAGAACTTTTACTCTAGCAGTATATTCTATGCAAAGAGAAATATATCTGATTTATCGCCTTAATAAACTTTTACTGGGTCAAAAATTACCTATCATGCCTGTAAAGATCCAAACATCCAGATACGTTAGCAATCGCTAAGTAAGCCCCAGCTAGAAAATGACTCCTCACCTACTTGACATTCAAACTATCAGTAGAGCTAAATAATCGAATGCAGATTATTTACATCACATATCAAAATTTAAACAGTATTAATCTATATGTGTTAATGTTAAATGGTTACTTTTATTTATATGTTTCATATCTTATAATAACTGCTAGCAGTTATCTAACTGCAACTGTAAGCATTTTATGTTATCTCAAAATTTTAAATTTTTGTGAAAATTTGGGGTTTTGACATGTGGTATCAGAGCTCAAGGTTCAAACACTAGGCCTTGATGAAGCCCAACTAGCTTTTTATGAAACAATAAATTGAATTATTATGCTGATGTATTTTATTTTAAATGTTATTCAATAGAGAAATTGTTTCTGAAGTTTAACAAATAGGCATGGAAAGGCTGGAAGAATATGCAGAGGAGGAATCTTCATTAACTGAACCAGAAAACTTACCAAGAGATCTTATACTAGAATATTTAACTACCAATTCCTTAGAACTGTTACAAACTGTAAAAGACCTAAAATATGAAATGGAGTCTATAAAATAAGAGAATGAAAGGATTCTGAGGGCTCAAGAGGAGCTGAATCAAATCCTAATAGAAAGGTTTCAAACTGAGGGTAGGGGTAGAAAAACTGAATCAGAAGATACAAGTAATCAACTTAAATCTAAAAAGATGAAACATACTAAATATGAAAGCAGTTCATCTTTTGAGGTGTTTGGTGAACAACAAAATTTCCATTCTACTAGTGATAGTAGTGATCATAATCATTACATTAAAAAGAGGAAATACAAACCTTATGCGGAAATTTCTGGGGAATTCAAAAAGATAAAACCACCAACATTCAATGGAGAGACTGAGAAGGGGGAGGAAGCGAAATCTTGGTTATCTCGGATGAAAAAGTACTTCCAAATATATAACTATTCTAACCAGTTAAAGGCTAGAATGACTATCTACAACCTCTCAAGAAATGTTGACATTTGGTGGCAGGACTTGAAGAGAGTTAAAGGAATTAAAGAGAAGAATGTAAATTGGAGTACCTTCAAGAGGTAATTTAAAAAGAAAATTTCTGTCTGGGCAATATTATGAAGAGAGAGCAAAAAAATTTTATGAGCTTAAATTAGGACCAATGACAATGAAAGATCTAAACAGTAAGTTTTTGAGTCTACTTAGGTATGTGCCATACCTTGTAGATGAGAAACCAAAGGTACAACGATTCCTCAGCTGTCTACCTGATCATATTAAGGACATGATTGAATATGACAATCCAAAGACTTTGGAAGAAGCTATGAGGAAAGCTAACTTCTGTTTTGAACAGAATCGAAAGAAGGAAAGCATGGCCAACTAGAAGGCCAAGAAAAATAACAACCAGTATGAACAAAAGAAGAAATATTTTATGCCCAACAGAAATTCTAAGAACAATAAGGCCAAAAATTATCCTAATAATAAGAACTTCCAAGAAAATAAGAATAATTCACCCAACAATCAGAATAATTCTAAGGGTAAGGAATTTGCTAATAATCATGGAAATTTTACTAAGAACTTTGAGCGCAAAGAACCTATAAAGTGTTGGGAGTGTAATGGCCCACACTATGCTTCAGTCTGTCCTAATCGGAAAAATACTGTCAGTAATATTCATACCATACAGGACGAGATGACTGTTGGAGAATTAGCAAGGACTATGCCGAGAATCAGCCTTGGAGAATCGACAAGCAAAATATCAAACTTCCATGGTGGAAGTAGAAGGTATGATAAATCAAATCCCTGTAACTATTTTAATTGATCCTGGAGCTAGCTTCAGTTATATTGCACCTAAAATGTTAGAAAAATGTAAGTTACCAGTTGAAAATTTTGAAAATTCTTGGTTGGTTCAGTTAGCCACTGGTGCTAAAATAAAGCTTATGCAGTAACAATAACTGATGAGGAGAATCTAAATAAGACAGATAAATTAAAATTGGAAGACATACCAGTCTTAAGAGAATATGTTGATGTATTCCCTAAAGAAATTCTGGGACTACCTCCGAAAAGGAAATTGGATTTCACCATTGAGTTGGTACCTGGTGTAGTACCTAGCTCAAAGGCCCCTTATCAAATGAACATACTTGAACTTAATGAATTAAAGTTTTAATTAAAAGAACTAATTGCTAAAAAATATATTCGACCTAGTGTGTCTCCCTCGGGGGCACCTGTCATCTTTGTTAAGAAAAGGACGGAACCATGCGACTTTGCATAGATTACCGTCAGTTGAATAAGATGACCATTGAAAATCGATACCCGTTTCCCTGCATAGATGATCTATTTGATCAACTACGTGGAGCCATGGTGTTTTCAAAAATACATTTAAGGTCTGGATATCATCAAGTTAGGATTAAAGATGAAGACATCTTTAAGAAAGATTTTAGAACTCGGTATGGCCATTACGAGTTTGTCATTACGCCATTTGGGCTTACTAATGCCCCAGCTATTTTCATGTGTTTAATGAACAACATTATTCATAAGTATCTCGATAAGTTTGTAGTCATGTTCATCGATGATAGATTAATCTATTCAAAAACCGAAGAAGAACACAAAGAACATTTAAAAATTGTTTTGCAAGAGTTACGAGATCATCAACTCTTTGCAAAGTTTAGTAAATGTGATTTCTTCAAGAATAAGATTCAGTATTTAGGTCATGTGGTGACCAAGGAAGGGATTTCAGTAGATCCCGAAAAGATAAAAGCAATCGAATATTGGTCGGTTCCTAAGGATGTTACTGATGTTCGATCTTTCATGGGAATTACCGGTTACTACCGGGAGGTTCATTGAAGGTTTTTCGAGGATCGCAAATCTGATAACTTCTTTGCAGAAGAAAGGGAAGAATTGATTGGAACCAGAAATGCGAGGAAAGCTTTAAAACGTTAAAAACTTTATTAACCAGTGCACGTACTTTAAGAATAGTTGATCCTAATAAAGAATTTGTAGTGTGCACTGACGCCTGCAATGATGGCTTAGGCGGTGTTCTGACTCAAGAAGGACATGTTATTGCGTATGAGTCAAGAAAATAATAAATTCATGAAAATAATTATGCAACATACGATCTAGAATTGGCAGCTGTTATACATGCTCTAAAGATGTGGCGACATCACCTAATTGGCAGAAAATTTATTTTAATGACTGATAATAAAGGATTAAAGTATCTGTTAGATCAGCCTAATCTAAATTCTAGACAAGCTAGGTGGCTAGCTTTCTTAAGTGAGGATGATTTTGAAATTCAACACATAAAAGGTAAAGAAAATAAAGTTGCTGATGCATTAAGTAGGAATGCAAGGATGAATTTTGCAGCAGCTATCAACACTTATACTACAGATTTGGATGAACAACTTAAAGTAGGAATAGAACAATATGAAGTTTACCAAAATTTACAAACTAAAACTAAAGAAAATCCAACAGAAAGCTTAAGTAAAGGGTACAGTTTGAATGCCAAATAATTTTTACTGTATAAAGATAGAATGTATGTACCTAACATACCTAAAGTTAAGCTCTTAATTTTGGATGAAATTCATAAAACTCCATACTCGGGTCATCCAAGCTATCAAAAGACTATAACCATGTGAAGAAAAGAATATTTTTGGCCAAATATGAAGACTGAAGTAGCAAAATATATCGCTAGGTGTTTTGAATGTCAGCAGGTGAAAACTGAACATCAACACCCAACGGGATTACTTCAGCCATTACCCATTCCTAGCTGGAAATGGGAGATAAGCAGTCTTGATTTTGTTACTGGACTACCTAGAAATCAGAATTTAAATGACTCTATCATGGTAATAGTCGATAAGTTAAGTAAAGAAGCTCACTTTATACTTGTTAAAACTACATATAAAGCTACAAACATAGCTTATATCTTTCTAAAACAGATTTTTCGATTGCACGGAATACCAAAAGTAATAATCTCAGATAGAGATCCTAAATTTACAGGTAATTTTTGGAAGTCTCTGTTTAAAGGATTAAACACTACGTTAAATTTTAGTACTTCTTTCCATCCTTAAACAGATGGAAAAACTGAAAGAGTAAACAAAGTACTGGAAGATCTATTAAGAATGTATGTGAAAGACCAGCTAGGTAAATGGGAGGATTATTTGCATCTGATAGAATTTGCTTATAATAATAATTATCAGACATCAGCCAGATTTAGTCCTTTCGAAATTGTGTATGGAAGGAAATGTAATACTCCTATCTCTTGGAGTAATCCGGTGGATATATTGGTATTAGGTCTTGAACTATTAAAGGAAATGGAAGAAATTGTAAAACAGGTGCAGGGTAATTTGAAAGTTGCACAGGATCGAAAAAAAAGTCAAGCATACTTAAAAAGAACTCCAAAGGAGTTTCAGGTAGGTGAACACATGTTCATTAAGGTGAGGCCCAAAAAGAGCTCTCTGAGATTGGGGAGTTGTGCAAAATTAGCACCTCGTTACTGTGGTCCATTTGAAATTCTATCCAGGATTGGACAAGTAGCTTATTAATTAGCAATACCACCAAATTTAAGAGTACATAATGTTTTTCACATTTATGTATTAGAGAAATATGTTCATGATGCTACTCATGTTGTTAACTGGAATGATGTACAGGTGGAACCAGAAGGATATTTTCTGGTGGAATCGGACTGTATCCTCGGGCGGAGGGAGATCACACTTCGGAACCGCACCATTGGAGAGGTGAAGGTGCAATGGAAGCATCTTAGTCTAGAGGAAGCCACCTGGGAATTGGAAAGTAATATGCGAGATGCATATCCAATTCTGTTCTAGGGGAATTATGAAGATGATGAATAAATAACATCGAGGACAATGTTATATTCTAAGGGGGTGTGTATGTCACATGCCCCAATTTTGAAAAAATAATATTATTTGATTTGATTTTATTCAAAGACAATATATTAAATTTCATGCTAAGTTGCACATGATGACTCAACAGAGTCAAGGATATTAAATGTAATTCTGAATATTTTAATTATAAATAAATGAAAGTGAAGACAACAGCTTATGAGAGCTGTTAAAAGAGTGTTTACTGGTCAAGTTCATAAAGGAGACTGGGTGGAGAGCAAACGGACATGTGGCAGCATCCTCAAACCACTTTCAACTATTGCAGGTGGAAACCTCCCTACATTTGGGGTCATGATCCCCCAAGAAAGTGGGATCAGAGCAGGTGGCTCAATTAATGACAACTGACCCAAAAGACCTAGGCAATCTTTATAAAAATGCCCATTGAAGAGAGCTGAGGCTGCTCATTCTAGAGAAGTGATCATTCAGGTAAATGTACTTCAGAGAAATTCAATGGCAAGGGAATTTGTGGAAAGAGTTTGAGGGGTTAACTGCTAAGTGATCTAGTGCATCTTTTTAGCTAAAGGATCTTACTGCTAAGTGCAGAGTTATTACTGAGTCATTAGACTAGTTTATTGTTTGCTTGCTCCACCATTTCTCAACCAAGGAAACCAGGAACATGCTTGGGGGTCCTGAGGAAGCGTTGTTTGGGTGCTCTCCAGGAGTTGGTAGGGAGGAACAGTCTCCTAACGTTGTTGTTGTCCAGCTTAATTAGGTTCTACAATATTTTTAGTTTTACTATGGTAAATGGGTAAAAGTGAATCTGATTGTTATCTAAATGTTAAATATTTAGTTTCAAAATATTAGAGTTAGTAATCTTTTAGATATTTGAAAGAATGAATTTGAATAGATGAAAAATAATTCTAACCTATGTTTTTCCACATCTGGAAGGACCAAACCGTACTCCAGCACATGCAGAGTGTTTAAAAGTAGATGAAGGAAATGATAAGAGACTGAAATGGTTAGATGTGTCATGCATTTTACAATAGTAATGATTTATATCAGAATATAGATTATCATCGAAAAGAACAATAACCTGATTATCTATGTTTTTGTTCTATAAACTGAAGTATGTAAATATATTAAGAATAGCAGTAGCTTAGTATAGGTAGAAGGATTATTATTAGGTTAAGAAACTACCATAGTAGATAAATGAAGTATACTTTATATTCAAGTGTAGGAGATTAAACTGTGTTAAGTTTTCAATATTTACCTTTGTGTTTTTATTTAATAACCAATTGGAATGCAATAGAAAAGATACAGTAAACTACTTTAGTACACTCAGATAAACAGAGAAATAACTATAAATACTTAGTTTATTTATTTATACTGTTAACCAAACCAAGACAATAGTTACGATAAATAAGAAGGGTTTTATAAAAAGTATTATTCATTTATCAAGAGCAAACTAGTTACTAATTTTGATGTTTACGAATAACTCTAATACAATCCCTGCTAACATTTCAGTAAAACAATAAGAATAGGATTATAACTAACTTTAACATTACATATCTATGTAAGAACTGTTTCGCAATTGTTAACAGTTTTATACCTACAAGAGTAACAATAGGGTCAAAACCCTTTATAAATTTCTTTATTTTAATAACAGAAAGACAGTAAGCTATAATTCTATTAATTGAACTATTGTAGATTGGATACAGTATTCATAACAAATACTTATATACAGAGGTAAATTTAAGAAATCTCTTATGTACAGATAATCATATTAACTTAACAATATTTGTTTACAAGTAATCAAAACAACTTATACCATTACTGAATGACAATCCTAAAACTATTAACAATAGTCAATGCAAATAATAAACAGTACATTTTATTATACAGTCGGATAGGGTAAAAACGGTAGGTGTTCAGAGTCACGATAATAACATTAATATAAATTGAGTTGAGATCGAAGGAAAATCCCTTTTGCTTTAAAAACCTTGTATTGCTTAACAGACCGAAAGGCTTAAAATTTAATTAAAGTACAAAAACCAGCTCTGAGCAGGTGCTCCCATATTGTTACATGCACTCAATAAATGAAACTAACAGACTGAGTATCAAACATACATTATTATAAAATCCATTTAACACAAGAAGAGAACATTACAAGTCACGGCATTGAGCTGGAGTCACCCTGCTGAAAACAAGGGTTTAAAATAAAAAATGAAACTATTAAACTGAAGGACAATAACCCAAGACTGGGAAAGATCAGGCCGTAACTTCTCCCAACTGCAAACTTTCCCCTAAGGTCTGAACAAGTAGGGAGAGCCATTTTTATAACCAGGGCTTACCCATTTCCTAAACGCCGACCCTTTTGAGAAGTAGTCACTGTCGAAGGTTAAGGCAAACTGTCCCTGCAAAAATGAAAACCAAAATATAATTAAAAACATGTATATAGAACTGAAACTATAATTTGTGTATAGTTTTCAACTTCTTAAAGGCGAGGCATACCTACAACGTTGGAAACCGAGGTCAAGAAGAAGGCAGACCAACACCACGAGCACAACAACCATCGTGTTCACTTGAGAAGGGGCAGCTGAGTTTGAGTTTGCAAATACATCGACAACTGAAGCAAGAGCAAGCCAAGGCAGTGGCTAAACTCGACTTTCACACTATAACTATCAACTATGTAAAAAAACCCTCATGCATGGCAAGTTGTTTGCAAAATCGACTCGTTCACGAGCTATGGCTTTACAACTCTCACCCTAAGTAGCGGTTCTTCAAAATAAAAATACATAGATAGTGGAGCTGGAGGTGAGCAACTGCGAGCCCTCATGGCCGCAGTGAACCCAACCATGCAGAGACCAAAACCCTCACTGAACAATGAAGGGTAGGGTTGCAAAGTAAAATTTATAAATCACAATTTGCATGGCAAGAAGAGCTCCACGTATACACAAATATTTTCACTTCACAGTGGGTTCTTTTGTATAGTCACCACTCCAATCAGTCGAACCAAATAATTGATGAATCAATTACTTTGTGCATGTAATGATATTGTAATATAACATAAATTCAATATCATATCATTCCAAACGAAGTCAAGTCTTAATGATGATTAAGAACTATATCATTGTTTAACCATTGTGAAACTACGAAATCGACTTTGGTAAGAACCCTTTTAATTATGATTTCGATGCTATGTTAGCAAAGATCTTATAACCTTTTATAATCCAACTTATAAGAAAAGAACAAGAGGATAGTAGAAGCTTGAACAAACTTGATAATGTCTTTATTAACTTGGTCTTATAATCATGAACAATGATTGTTAAACTATAAGAATTAGGTTTAAAATAATAAGGTGTATATAGATATAGTAATATGTATACATATGAATAACTCCTACTCTTGAAGGGGATCTACAGTACTAGATGTAGGATTTAAAACCTACAAGTACACGATCTTTGAACACCATAATATTTACCAAGTTCTAAGTCAAATTAAATCAAGGTTAAGTTAGAATTTAGAGTTTAGGATAATAAACTATCTACGATTGTATTGCACTACTTTTACAATTAAGTAGATAGTAGGGTAAGGTGAAGTTATCGCATGATGTTAGTCATAAAGAAAATGGGATTTCCAATCACAATCTTGACGATTTTTATGTAGAGGATATCTCATAAATTACAAGCAATGTTAAGCTGATAATTTTGCCATGTTGAGTCTTAATTGAAACAGAGTTGAAAAGAATACAATAGGCTTGTGTTTTGAAAGACTTAGGTCTATTTGTATAATGATAAGCAGCACTTTAATTATTATAATGATAATAGCAATAGGCTCTTATGTCCAAGGAAGAGTTATGAAATATTATCATGAGCTCTTTTAAGAACTGGAAATCAGTTAGAGTAAAGTTAGAAGGAGATTTTTATCTATCTTAACGATCTTATTGTTAAGAGGCAAATAGTAGGGAAACATTAATAACCTCTACGATACAAAGATTAAGTAGAATAATATTGTGGATCAAGTAAAAGAAACATTACTTTACCTTGCAGAATGTTGAGTTTTCTAAGTAGAACTTTTACTCTAGCAGTATATTCTATGCGAAGAGAAATATATCTGATTGATCGCCTTAATAAACTTTTACTGGGTCAAAAATTACTTGTCAAGCCTATAAAGATCCAGAAATCTAGATACGTTAGCAATTGCTAAGTAAGCCCCAGCTAGAAAATGACTCCTCACGTACTTGACATTCAAACTATCATTAGAGCTAAATAATCGAATGCAGATTACTTATGTCACATATCAAAATTAAAACAGTATTAATCTATATGTGTTAAAGTTAAATGGTTGCTTTTATTTGTCTGTTTCATATCTTATAATAGCTGCTAGCAGTTATCTAACTGCAACTGTAAGCATTTTATGTTATCTCAAAATTTTAAATTTTTGTGAAAATTTGGGGTTTTGACATTTGACAAGCCCATGTCTGTGACTTGAAAAAAAAATCAAACGTAGCAACGAATACAGGAATAAAACTCATCATGACCGAGCGAGTAGGATAGGAACTTCCTTAGCGCTACCAAGGGTTCTATCGCTGCTAGACTCGGGACACTTATGGCAGTTGGACGGTCAAATAAAAACCCTATGGGCTGGGTTGGTTTTCAAAACTACAGCCACATATAGTGACGAAGAAAAACCTATAACCGCAACCCTAAATCTCTAAAACACAGTTTTTTCAAGCTCTTTAAAACAATATAGGAATAAGACAAGCTTTTAGGGCCTACTTGGCTAGTGCTGGTGCGGGTACGATGCTCGGTGAGACAATCCGTGGGATCCAAGTAGCAACCGTTGGCTGGGTGCGTCCAAAATGGGGTAAAGAGTAACAGATCGTCACCGGGATTATATAAATAAATGTTGAAACTTTAATAAACACAATGGTTGGATAGTAAATGCCATGCGGATGAAAACATTGTTTTGGCACTCAATTTTGGATATCATCGAAAACTTATCCTGAGTCAGCTTCAAACACTGAGTCTTTCATGATAGTGTAGGCTCCACAGTCGAAGTTTCACTGACACTATCGACGAAAAATCAACAAATTCCTCCGAAAATGCATTGTCATCACAACTCACGAAAATTTTTCGATGACAAACATCGGTCACAAATTCTCATTTTCACCAAACACGTTGGCTGAAAACTCGGAGTTTTTTCGACACTGTAGGAAAAACTCGCTGGAATATTCTGAAAAAAGGTCGTCGGTAGAACTCATAAAAAAGATCTGGATGAAGACTGTCGGCTAGGAAAGGTAATTTTCGTCGACTGCGTATACTAAGTTTTGCCAACACCTTCGACAAAACTAAGTGAAGTCTTTCGACTGACTTAAGAAAAAAATCTCCGATAAAGCACGCCGGCAAGAAAACATGCATTTTGCCGATAGTGTCGGCTCAAAATCCTAGGTTTCGTCAACACTGTTGGTAGAAAATCGACAAAATTTTCTGATAAAGACTTTGTCTTTGGAGAAAAAATCAGATGGAAGGCATCAGATGAAAAGGATGAGTTCTTTCGATGTGTTCGCTCAACTCGTAGAGTTCTTCCGACACATTGGAAGAAAAAGCTGAGTTTTAACTTAGTGAAAAAATGACTTTTCTAGCTTGTTGAAAAAAAAAAAAGTCATGGGATGAGAAAATCAAAGAGCAGAATTGGTCTAAGGAAGGATATAAACTAAAATTCGAAGGAGGGGCCCCAAAAATGCAAAAAAAATTGGGAAGCGGTTGCAGCAACAACAGGTAGATAATCAAAACATATTTGAAAGTGAATAGAAAACTTGTAAAATTGTAACAAAAAATGTTGTAGTATATTAAATTAATAAGCATAGTGGGATTTTCATGTTTAGTATAAGCATGTACTAAATGGATTTCCAAAGTCAATCATTAATCTTGAGTTCCATTGTAAAACATGAAGCCAATTTAGGCTTAATGTTTAGGGAAGGAGACCTCTTGTAAACATACTTCCCATCATGATTTTTTCCATTTTTATTAAGAAAGAGCTATTTTCCAACTAGAATACGGATCTACAATATATCAATTTATTATAGAGCCGTGTTCTTCAATTTGAAACCCTAAAAACTTCTCTAACTCTATAAATAATTTTCTTCTTTTTTAACTTTAAGTAATATATATAAAGAAGATGAAGTGACTTCCAAGAATAGGGAAATAACATAATAGTTTACAATCTTTTACTTGCCATTCATTCATCACATGAAAATAAAAGTGGGAGTACATTAAAATTAAAATGGGTTGAGTATGACAAACTCACGTTTAAATCATTTGCTAGTGTGAAATAATAAAAAATAAAATTTATCTAATTAGAGTTAGATAGAAATTTTAAAAAAATGAGATTATAATTATCTTGATCTTAGTTCAAGTCACTTAAAGGTTTACCGCTACACTTTTACATTAATTAGTATTATTTCTATTTATGTTTGCTAAGTACTGTAAAGATAGTTCTATATTATCTTAATTTTTGAATCCCAATTTACAGGCATCCCGTAGTCTACCTTGTGTGTCCTTCGACCAATACTTGTATCATCATAAAAAAAATTCCATTTGTTTTCTTGTGTAAGTATAATGAAAACAACCTTTCCTTAAGTTTGTTAATTACTTGTTGGTGATTTTCCTTATCGATGGTGCCTAAATAAAAAAAGATCATCATGTTGCCTTCAATTGGGTAGATCGAATTTTAATTGCATAAAGACATATGTATTGGTGAGCACCTCATCCAGGATGGCATTAGCAATCTTCTTTGCCTCCCACATAATGCCTTATGTTTGAGTTGCAATGGATTGTATATTTGTGGGTTTAGAACTGTATGCCATAAGGGATTTTCCTTATTTTTATGGGTAAATGTTAGTCATTTATACAATATAGAATAGACAACCAACACATAGTAGATACCAAAATATATAACAATTGTCCCCCTTTCCATCTAAGCAACATGAGAAGAATGGTTAATTGCATGTGGACAAAGGTGGCTTGTTATACATAGACATGAAAGACAATTTTCTTATACATGAATGACACAAAATAGAGATATTTCCTATTTAATAACTCCCCTAGCCTTGGTATATAGGTAGTTTGGTGTCTCTAAAGCTCAACATCGACATTAAAAAAATTGTCCCCCTTTTCATCCAAGCAACACGAGAAGAAGATTTGTTAATTGCATGTGTACAAATGTGGCCTTTTATACATATACATGAAAGGAAATTTGCTTAGACATACATGTCACAAAATAGATGTATTTAATATTTAATATCTCCCCTATCCTTGGTATATAGGTTTTTTTGGCATCTCTAAAACTCAACACTGACAATAAAACAAGTTCTTTTAAATAAACAAGCACTTATAACCTTCCTAGGACACAATACACAAATAAGGTGGTCAATGTGACTTATACAATGATGAGATACATAAGCCTCCCTTAATGAGGGGAAAACTCCATCAAGAAAGAATCACATGGTTATTGAGGATGCCACGTGGCCTCCCAAGGCCCCTCTTATGATATATTGTCCATTAAGCAATGGCCAAAAAGGGGTTCAACACCCTTAATGACATCCAGATGTCTTCTTGGTAACAAACCCAAAGGCTTCCCAAATTTTCAAGCGACTTCAAATCTAAGGTTCCTTCTTCACAAAGCTTATCGAACCCACAAAACATACAACCTCCAAATGATAACATGTGTGGTAATCAAGAAGAATTGATCCATAATAACTAGCTTGTGTGACAACTGGTCCATGATAATACAATATATATGTCCCCAGTAAACCTAAACCTGTCTAGTTGGCTCTCCTAGCCCGAAGTTTGCTAAGTTCTCTTGCCAGTGGGTGCATTATCTAGGTAAGTTGTTTTCTCTGGTTACATTTTAATCACTACAAATATGATGTAGGGATGTTTATAATGGCGAGTCTCAATAGATGAAGGGTTGAATTTCAACACTAATGATTCAAATAAGGGATGGAATGTCAACATTTGCTTTGCCTGTAATTTGTTCACAAAAAAACTATAGATATAAGATAATTTTACATTTTTTTATTTTGTTTTTAATATTATTCTATTATTAACCATAATTTGTATTATAAGAGCTTTGGAATTCTCACCTTAACCTTTTCAACTTTATTTACTAAAGAAAAATAATATTCAAAAAATGATGTATGTGGTATATTGTAAATACTAGTATTAATGTTAAAATGCAAACAATTGAAAGTTTTGAAACAAATTGATTGTATCTTGGGATGTGGTCAATCCGCAATTTGAAGTAATTGTTGGGACAATGATATAGATTTAATAGGTAAATCATTATAATTAGGCTAACAAGGTAGTATCAAGCAATGCTAAAATTATACGTTCAAATTGAACATTTCTACCTATTTTAAACAGTTTTTTATCGGGGTTTTGTTGTGGGGACCATCAACGTTGATATCAAACAAATTATTGAAGATGTGGAATTTCATGGTTTCTTTCTAAGTAAAGGGAACTTTTAAGAATGCCACATTTCATTGTTTCCCTTTAAATAAGGGAATTCTCCCTATCTCTATATATTCAATGATTTAATATAAAATTATAATTATTTTACAAACTATTAAGTGGAAGAAAAACACAAATTAAAATATTAAGCTTTGAAACCTTTAAGTAATCCAATAGATTTTGAATCTCTAAATTATTTTGGATTTGAAGGTTAGGTTTAAATATGTGAAGAACATGGGAAAGAATTGTATAATATGAGTAAAAAGCTTAAAATTAGACAAATTCATTATTGTAAATAATTTTCTACTAATTGTTTTTTTAAGATTTAGTTAATTTTAATGCATATTTCAAATTAAAATTATGGAAATTTTTTTCTTAGACCTAGTCACTTTTGCACATTTCACATTCAAAATATTGGAAAAACCTTTAAAGTATGAAATGTATATTTTGATTTCGTTATTATATAATATGAGATTGAAATGGTGATGATTGTGATCAACTAAACTTTATTGTGTTGGGTTAATGAGAGGTGAGATTATAAAATAATTATTTCTCTACCCATTTTTGTGTTTTTGTCTCAAATTTATGTCTTTTTTATTTTAGATAAATCAAGAAAAATGGTAGGCGCCCCCTTTAGTGGGACCTTCACTGAGTGTGTTTATTGAAGTCGGCCCTAAGTTGAATGCTGAGTGTCCGGTATAAAATGTTTAAACATTCAACATTTTTTTCTATTTGATTATTTTCTTAAAATTATGAATTATGTGTCATTCAAATCATGCTTTTAAACCCATAAATGAATTCAATGCCCTCAAAGACCCCAAGGCACCTAGATTAAGCAAGTTTAGACTCCGTTCTTTAAGATCTTAAATTTTTTGATTAGATTCCATCAAAATTGTGCCAAAAAATGTTATTGAGAAAAGTCAAAAACGTTAAATGTTTACACTACACCTTTTTGGTACCTCTGGCTTGCATGCTATTACATATACTCAAGAAGATGTCTTTGTTCCCATCCCCATTTTTTCTATTGAAAAAAACCCTTAAATAAAGTCATATACTCCATCAACTTCAAGTTATCTTCTTTCTTTTAGGATTAAAATTTGTATTTATAATTTTTAGAAAAACACTTTAAAATTAAAACTTATGCCTATTATGATTATGATTAGAAAATTACAATATAATAATCAATTTTTTTTTCACGAAGAATAAAAAACCAACTTATATAGTTATTAATGAATATGTCTTTCTCAACATATGTGGGTTAGCATATGCTACCTTTGCATAAAATTTTAAACATCAGATGTTTTTCTTGTATTTGAAAAGGATTTCATCTGCCAGTTTACCACCATTGAAAAAGAGGCTTTGAAAAAATTGAGGTACAAATTCATTTGGTAGAGGTTGACATTCCCACCATTACACCAAGTAAGAGAAGAATGCATGTCAATGAGTGAGTGTGGGTCGAATGTCCAAAATCTGGGAAAACTAGAGGCATTGCTCATCTTCTAATAAATCCAAAGATATTTAATTTATTTATAGCTATAAAATTTGCTAGAAGCTTTGAAATTTGCTGGAAAGCCTTTGATTGAAGATAGTCAAATTGGAGATAGGCAAAACATATGCACCAAAGGTATAACTTTTATTTTGATCTATATTTGATTTTTTTTAAAGTATTAGACAGGGGTTTGATTTTTTTTTTTGTGTGGAATTTAAAGCAAACACAGATTGGGATAACACATTGAAAAACAACACAAATTGATCCAAAAACCAATGGAGATTGTGCAGCAAAACATGGAAAAGAGAAACCTAAGGATAAATATCTGGAAAGTGTCCATGGAATGCCATAATAGCAGGATGTGCAAACCATGGGTTTCTGGAGGAATCCCAAGAGATTTTGGGATAGATGCAACTTAAGGGTTTGAAGCAAGCAGAGACCTTCTCGAGCATCTTGTCGATGTGTGCAAAATTTGGAAGCTATGTAACAATGGAATAGGGTTCATGGAAGTATGATTCAAAGTGGATTGGTGTAACGTCCTTGACCCTCCGATCGACGAAGAGGATGCTACCGATGCTGCTATCTACCCAAGAAACTAGCCCCATGAACATAATAACAAAAATTAAAATGCTTTGAACTAAAAATATGCATACATCATTACCATACAGTGGAAGCAAAACCATACATTCAAGCATTCAGCATGTTCATTTTAATTCATTATCAAATGTAATTGCAGGGATTTAAACACAAGAATACTTATCTTATGAACAAGAACGCCCTGCAACCAGCTATGTTGCTGCAACGTTCCACCCAACCATAGGCCAGTGTGCTCCTTAATCTCTCAGCAACACTACCACCCCTGAGCTGGGCATGATTCCCCAAGGAAAATGAAACTAGCAAGCTCACACATAGCCAAAGATATGTCAAAACTCAATCAAGCCAACACGGTTGGGTTTATCAGACCAAGAGTACACAACAACCCATAACCAAGCCAACAAGTTGGGTTTATCAGGTTATCATGAGATGGAAGCACTATCTGCTAAGCTAGTGGACTCACTGAAGAGATAAGGATGCCTACACCAAAACTAGCTTGACTCCTAAGACATCCACACACACCCAACAGAAGGAATCATTCCCTTCTCTGCTGCATAGTCCCTCAGGACATGACTTCCCTTCCATTGCTATTCAGGGGGTGTAGAGAAGAGATCCATCCCTCTAATTCTATCTATGAGGCTCCTACAAAACACTAGGTTTGTCAAACAGACTCCTTTCCACTCCTACACAGTCCAAAGACCAATCCACTATGCACACACAGCAAAATAACCATTCATAGCTCTAGGGTTTAAAAGAAAACACCACAGAACAAAACCGAAATGACAATTTGGGTAAACACAGCTTAGACTGAGCAATTCGACTCCAGAGTCGTTCTTGGCCCTATCGTGGCCAAAACGAATCAACAACAACCCAAAATTCGTGGGGAGACCAGCAGCTATTTCTCAGTTGCGTGAGGAAGGGAATGCAACCTATGTGAATGTGAATTCTCATGTGCCCAGACCCACAATGTGAAGAGAAATACACACAGCAAAATCATGAGGTTAAGGAAGCTCTCCCAGTTCTCTGCGTGAGGAAAATCCCAAAACCTGTGCATGAGGAGAAAAAAATCCGTCTCTATGTGAGAATGGGAAAAATGGAAGAATGGGGTCTCTTCTTCTCCTTCCCACATGAGGAGGAACAACTCCCTGGTGGAGTGTATGTGTGGGAAAGGACTGATAGTCTTGCCACACACCACTACCCATGCAAAACATTTTTCCCAGGCAATAACTACCCCCAACTAACTCCAGAGAATTTCATTTGGTAGTTGACTGATTGATGGGTTCTCCTATTGACATCTGGCTTTTCCCTATTGGCCCCAAAGGTTAAATAATTCCCCCTCCTTATCCTTAGGAAAATTATGCCCTTTTCATTATGGTTGCATTGACATAGCTGGTTGTGGGTATTTTTAATTAAAATGCATGTTTACATGATGCCAAAATTAATATGTGTCGAATAGCACGATATACCATCGACAACAATTTTAATTGCCGGAACATAAAATGATAAATCAATGGCGGGGCTTTTGCCTTTAGCTCCACACCACGATTAATTACAATATATACATCATATACATTTTTAATGCAAATGGGGTCAAAACCGAGGGTGTTACAATTGGAATTCGATGGATTTGTTCATAGCACCCTTATTGACGTGTATGCTAAGGTGTGAGAATATAAAGGATGCTTGCAAAGTGTTTGATGGAACAGTTAGGAAATATGTAGTTTCACGGTCTGCAATGATCATGGGATATGCAATGAATGAATGTTGCATGGATTCCCTCCTATTATTTGAAAAAATGCAACTGTTTGACATGAGGCTAGACCATGTTGCCTTTGTCAGTGTATTTTCGACATGCTTCCATGCTAGTCGAGTACATGAGGGCTGGAAATACTTCAATTGCATGATTGAATACTTTCATATCACCTCTAGGGTAGATCATTATTGTTGCATGGTCAATCTTCTTGGTCATGATGCTTGCCTCTATGAAGCTTGAGACTTTATTAACCAAATGCCAATAAAACATGATGCTACATTGTGGGGATCTTTGCTTGGTACCTGTAGGGTTCATACCAATCTAGATTTAGGTGAATATGTTGCAGACTGCCGTTTTGAGTTGGATTATAAAAATTCTACACATTATGTAACAATGCCAAACATCTATGCAGCAGATGGTTGGTGTGATGGCATACAAAATGTGTGGAAAATGGTGCAAAACAAGAGAGTAGAAAAAAATCCAGGATGCAGTTGATTTGAGGTTAATAACAAGGTGTATTATTTTCTCACATGAGATAGAACACACCTGCAAATGGACAATATTTATGCATAGTTAAACAAAGTATTTGGGCAAATAAAGGAGGCAGAGTATTCTCCAGATAGAAAATTTGTGGTCCATGATTTTGAGGTGGAGAAGAAGGAACATATTCTCACTCACCATAGTTAGAAGATTTCATTTTCATTTGGAATTACAAATTCATACCCTAGAACACCTATCTGTGTTGTGAAAAAAACTTTGAGTGTGTGTTGGTTGTCACTCTGCCATCAAATTAATTTCCAAAATGGTGGCAAGAGAAATTACTATGAGGGATGCCAGTAGTTCCCATCATTTAAAATATGGGGATTGTGCTTGTAGAGATTATTGGTGATTTGTTACGCAAACAAAACTAGTAAACATAACTATATACAATAACAATATTATATGAATTATCATTAACAACTAGAAAAAAGTAAGCTTTGCTTTCATAATAATCTTACGAAATAGTTAGTTTCTTATGGTATGCATTATTGGAAATATGGTGTACCAAATATGTCTTAACTGGAAGAGTTATTATCTTAAAAAATATACTATATGTTCAAATTGGGTAACTCTTAATCGCTAGCTAAGGGGGATATTGGTGAGGTCAACGAAGTGTTAAACTATTCAGTATTTCACTGTTATGGGCTACTACACTCATATGAAATGAGATACAAAGAGATGAAACTGGGTGCAATTTCCAAGGAATTTTAGGGGAACAGATACTCCTTGGACCTATCTTCTATGCCAAAGGAAGTCTACTCTTCGTGGTGCAACCCCACCAGGTATGGTTTTGGAACACTCCCCAAAAAAATCTTAACTTTTAAGCATCTAGTTTTTACTTTTAAATGTTGTCTTTGACATGTCTTTGATAGAATTGTGGTTACATTTAATTCAATTGGAGGGCTTGGTGGACTCTTTCTTGTCAAGGATCAAGAGTTTTTTATAGCATATTTTAGTACCAAACAATTTATATTTTACAGTTTATTGGGGCATATGTTGTGTGCATTAATAGGATTTTAGAGTGTGACAAGCCATAACCATTTCTCATTCATCGCATCAGTGATATTTTAAAAATAAGATGTTTCCCTTACATAAAGTACAATTGACTTGCTTTCTCCATCATTTGTTACTGAAACTCTTAGTACAAATAGAAGGATTTCTATTTGGAAACAAAGTTCAAAGGTTTTAAGTTGTCCCAATTCTATTACTCCTTTCGAGAATCGGTCAAGTGTGTGGTTCAGTTTGTCTTTAATGAGCATATATTGGATTGTATAGTTTATCAAAGCACTGATCCACAATATGAATATTACCTCATCCAAAGGATTGCAGAAGTCAAAGGTTGTTCTCTACAAATTTTAGGCACATCATCTAGTCCAGGATGTTGTTGCATGTATGACAACATTGAAAAAAAGGTACTTAAAATCATGATGCTTTGATAAACTTCTTCTATGCTTGAATTTATTCTTCATGGTAAGTTCCTTGGTCTATGCACTTTGTTCGAAGAACAACCCCTTTCAAAATGAATTTTAACTATTGGCGTTGTTTCATAAATGGAGCATCGGGTGTCCCAGTTTGAATCTCTAGAGAGAAAGATCAAGAAATTATCCTATGCATTGGCTTTCAAGGAAACTCATAATGTTTTCAATCATGTTGTTGTTTCATAATGCCTATTTCTATTGCAAGATTCATTAACGTTTTTCTATTTTATTATGAATTGATTGCTATAATGGTATTAAGAAGGCATGCACCTATTTTAGCGGGTGTAGGTTCTATTAGTATTTTCTCGTGATCTTTTAGGTATAACCAAACTTTTGAAATATCAATTTCACATTAGTTGTCTAATGGAAAGAAAGTGTCTTTGTTATGGGGTTGGTTTGTTGTGATGGAGAGGTTCATATGAATAATAAGTCTATTTTGCTTGAAGGCAGGTTGGTGGATCATAAATTATTTCTTGTTTCAAGATTTCATTTAAATTGAAAATATAAATCCATGGATACAAGCAAAACATTGAGGACTACACACATAATAAAAGTTTGACCAAGTCTCACCACTGTATAACACATATGTACATACATAAAGTAACCACGGCCCCCAAAAATAGAAATAAAGGAACATATTAGTAACTTTTGGAACGAACATATGACACAACTAAATAAACAAGAAAACGAGGAATTTTTCAGATTTGGAGATGCTTCACCCTCACAATGTGTCATTACTAGATGTATTGCATCAGAAAAATGACGATAGAAGGGAATAAATTGTGTGCCCTCAACAAGGAAAAGCACTAGATAGCCATGTATTTGGATTATAACTTTCCTCTATCTACCTAACAAGAAAATGTTGTCAAGATTAAACTGCATAAGAATACATCTAGCTAGATGAATATTTTTGTGTTTGTAATGTTTACAAACATGTTGAATTATGTTACATGCAATTCATAGTTAAATATGAAGTCTCTATTGGAAACTAAATACTTTTATTCAAATAAATTCTTGCTTCTAAGTCTAATTGGGAATCCTTTACTTGAAAGCTATGCATCTATTAAATGCTTAAATAATTTCAAAGGGAAAAACTTTATGGCTTATGTTTTCTAATTTATTGCTTTTTTAAAACAGTTTTTTTTTAAGATATTGTAATGCATTTCTCTTGAAATTCTTTTCTCATGTAACAATTCTATTAAGTTTACCCATAAGAGAAAGATGGGTATAACATTGTAGGTGACATCACAACCATTATTGAAAATTACCAGAAAGATGGAAAGAATTATGGAGACTTGTGTTCATATAGCAAGGAAAATATGCATAAGGAACATAATATCCCTTCCATGTTTGAAAGTGATTTGTGTATAGGTATGTCTTTGCACTGAACATGTGGAAAATAATCCAACCAACAAAATTGAAGTGCCAACTAAATAACAAAATCAGAAATAAAACCGTTTCCATTAATGGAAGGGGATGAAAACCTAGATTGTGATTCTTATAATGAGGAGAAAATTGCATGGTTGCATTGTGATGTTTATGATACTGAAATTGGAATTCTAGGTAAATGATAACTAATGGTGTTTGGATATCATTTTGTAAACACTTCCACAAAAGCACTGATATTTAGGTTGAATAGCTTATATATCTTAAAACTGTAGAGTGTAACCCACTACAACTCTTTTAATTCTTAATGCTACACTTGTAGTGGTACCTATTATCACTTGTTTGTTCTAGTTCTCCATAAATATGTATATTCTAAAATATTCCTAAATGCAACTTGTCTATTTTGAGCAAAAAGGAATTGCCGACTTTGTTTTGAAAGTACATTCAACTAAGTGTGCCTCATGCACAAAAGTATGGCAGAAATGGACTTGGTCTTGTGAATTGCAAACAACTGGTCAGTTATTTGTATCATTTCATTATCACTTGCATATTTACTTTATCCGTTGTTTTTTATTATTTATAATTTTTTTAATTAGAAGAAAATGAACATACATAGTAAAGTTTGTTGTATTTTTATCATGAAATATCTTAGTCTTTAATGAGTTGTAAAGATGACTAGGAATCCGGTTTTTCTTGAACTTTTCATCTCCAAGAACCAACGATAAAATAGTTTAATCATATTTGAATTGAAAGATTAAATTGTTATTTCCAAATATACATAAGATAATAGATCCTTTGTTGTGATATACTATTCTGAAAATATGGGATCGATTTATTATTAATGCTAAACTTTTTTCTCCTCCAAGAAGTATTTTTCCAAAAGCATTTTAATATTAAACCACCTGTTATCATCAAATGATTGAATTTTGCCTGAAAATTTGAAACTAGATGTCAAAATGATTTGAATACTATAATTTCTCCATTAAATTTCGAACAAATATTTAAGATTTGGTATCGAGCATATTTAATGACTTGATGGTCCAATATGTTTACAAAGGAGAAGCTTGGGATCGATTTATTATTAATGCTAAACTTTTTTCTCCGCCGAGAAGTATTTTTCCAAAAGCATTTTAATATTAAACCATCTGTTATTATCAAATGATTGAATTTTGCCTGACAATTTGAAACTAGATGTCAAAATTATTTGAATACTATAATTTCTCCATTAAATTTCGAACAAATATTTAAGATTTGGATAAACATCGAGCATATTTAATGACTTGATGGTCCAATATGTTTTTTTTCAGAGGAAAAAATACCAGTCTTTGTTATTCATAGGAATCAAAAGACATATTATACATATACCATCTTTCTTGACAGAGAGAAACAATAAGGGACCACATCAGCACATAGACATAACAATGATCGAGCCTGCAAACATCCATCCAACAGAATGAAATAAAAGTCTGATCATAGCAGAGTTTTCTCATCATCCCTGAAAAATCAGGTCAGAAATGCTGTGAATATCGGAGGTGATCACAAACAGGCATTCCTGAGCAAAACTTGTTGGCTGAAAAGTCTCATACATGACAGACATAGAAGAACAAATTAGATGGTGAAAGTCAAATGCTGAAAAAACAATGGGATTCAGCAACACTAAAAAAGCACAAATTGACCCTGTTCTATGACCATTCCATCCAATGATTCAAAGAATGTTCCATATCCCATATCCAAATTCAGACCCTGTTTGGAGAGGCCGTTTGCCAACGAGTTATGCTCACGGAATATATTTTTGAAGATCACCGGTGGGACAAGTTGAAGCATATTTTTTATATCATCACACCAATGCATCAGAGAAGGAATATCAAGCGTAGAAAGTCTGTTGAGCCAGGAGATAATAACCATAGAGTCACCAAAAATCAAATGAATGGGAAGACCCATCAACAAACTCACTCTTAGAACAACGCAGAGTGCCAATAATTCCGCTCTTGTATTCGTGCTGCATCCACAGCCCAATGAGAAACTATAATAATGGTTATCATTTAGATAGATCACAAAACCTGCACCTCCTATATTCTCTACAGCAGCCCCATAAAAAAATCCACAAGGAAAGACCTTCAGAGGTTTTGGACCAATATTCCGAAGTTTATGAAGTTTTTGTGGAACAAGATATAAATTTAGTAAACTCTCGACCCTGGAAATAAGAGCATGAGCAGCAGGCTTCCAATTCTCAAAAAGACATTTATTCTGGAGAATCCAAATACACCAGAATGTAAAAAGGGGTAAATGTCTAAATGTCGCAGAACTCGCAGTAGTGCTGAACCAATGAGCCAGAAAGGACGGGACATAATTGAATAAAGGAATAGAGAACCCATACCGAGCCGCAAAGTGAGAGAAAATACTCACTGTAAAGGGGCAAACCAAAAAGAAATGCTAGATATCCTCAATATTCCTCTTACACAGAACACAACGACTTGGGCCATGGAACCCACGAGTTTGTAGCTCCTCCCAAGTAAGAATCCGGCCTCTTTCCAATACCCAGATGAAATAGGCTATTTTCGTAGGAATATTTTGAGTCCAAAGAAAATCAATTACAAGGTCCCGATCCTCTAAACAAACGACCGAAGAAATACAATCATAGCCTTTTGCTGCAATTAAAGGGCCCACATAATTGTTATGTGACCAGAGAAGAGAATCACGATGATCAGTAAGACGGATTTTGCCGTATTCCAGCCCCCTGATATAATTTTCCCAAAGAGATTTCCATTCACCACAAAGATCAAGCTCCTCTGCCGAAAACCAGTAATCCGAAGCAAAGGATGTTTGATTCCTAGCTTGGGTTAAAGTACAAATCCCATAGTCTTCCAGGTAAGCTCTTAAGTCACCTCGGAGAATAAAAGAGGTGCCCATACCAACTACAGGATCCACACCCAGACGAATAGCTGAGCCATTGCCAACTTGCCAAAGAATCCCTTTTCCAATCCAAGGCAAGGTTAAGAGGAAACCTCTCCAAATAACCGAGGCACTTCGTATCATGAAACATTTCTCTCTAAGCCAAGAATGCAGAGGCAGTTTTTGATGGTCCAATATGTTTACAAAGGAGAAGCTTGCTTTTGTTTTGTCTCCAATGCTCTTCCACCTTGAACGCTAAAACTTTGCCTCCAAATCTGGAATTGACAATTCGATATCTAAGCTTATGCGTTGTATCTCATCCTACATTAATTGCCACAAACTGCGCCGAAGCTGCCACGAACCGGACATTTCTCTGGAACAGTGACGAAATAAATGTAGCCGAAGAAGTCGTAGCCACAGGCAGCCCACCATTTAACACAATGAAGTATTTAACGTATGAAGCATTCAACAATTCCAGCTTTGATACGTTGTCCGATCCACTTTCAACCTGGTTTCTATGTTGGTGTCGTGTCCAATTCTTATCCGGATTCCGTGATTTTGTGCACTCTCTTCTCATCCTTCGCCGCTTGAAGTCCATTATTCATAAGCACCTGCCAGACCGCTACCCACTGACCCAATGAAAATAAAGTGTATAGAGCATTACGCACGTTCTTATCCTTCTTTGCCACTTGTTAGCAATTATTCCTCAACGCCGCCTTCAAAATAAAGTGCACATGGAAAAGAGATTATAACCTAAACGTAATCTTAGACACTTCTACTTTAAGTTTTGTGTACATCGATTGAAACCATTTTTAATGGTAAACTTTTTCCAATTGCCACAAAATCAAATGAAGTGTGTCATTGGTGCTTGCTTCATGATTGATATTGACGATCGTAAATTTTCTTTTAAATAATCAAAAGATTTTTAATATAATATTGGATAATTTTATTAATATAAAAATAATATATATAATATTTTATTATTTTATTATTATACAAAATAGTATAAATAAGATGAAATAGTTACAATAATATATATAAATTTAAGACAAAAATTTAGTCAATTAATATACAAAAGATAGTATGTAAATTTTATTAAAAAAAATAAAATAATTTCTGAAATAATTATTATAAATAGAGGAAAATCCTTGGAAAAATAGTGGACAAAAATATAACTAGTATAAATCTATTTTAAAAGAGTTTTAATTAAGTTTTTATAAAAATCAAATATTAAAAGGTATAAGTCTTTTTTTAGATTGGAAATGTTGAGGAAGTGTGTAATACAATGTTTATGATTTTAAGTTATCTAAAGGTGGAAATGTTGAAAAAGTGTGTAATGCAATGCTTATGGTTTTAAGTTATCTATAATATATATATATATATATATATACTATTATTAAGATTTTAAATCTAATTTGGGTGGACATGTTACATTTTATAATGTTTTCTTATTTTTTTATAAAGGATGCTTACCAGCTCTAGGATGAACATAGAAGGAGTTACACATCTTCCTCTACTTGGTTGTAGAATGTGCCTCTTCTATGCAATGAACATGGAAGGAGTTACACATCTTCTCCTACTAGGTTATAAAATAGGCCTCTTGAGCCCAACCAATAAAAACATATTACATATTGTCATTAAAAATAAAGATATATAAAATATTGCATTGTGTAAAACAAAAAGTAACAAGAGCTATAAACAGTCTTTGAAAAAAAAAATGAAATAAAAAATTAGAAGAAAAAAATTGAACACTCATGTAAAAGCATATATTATATTTTGTAAATCATCTTAAATTAACCACCTCTTTAATAAACATTATCTTCTAATTTAAAAAAAAATCAATTTAAATCAACTTAAATTAAAACAACCATTAAACATCCCAAAAAAAACATGATGTTCAACAAACTCGAAAATCATATGACTCTTGATAATAAAAAAATGTATGCTTTAAACGCTACGACAAGAAACATAATGATGTAAAGAAGTTAGAATACTATATTCGTATATTCGTATCCTTAAAGGAACCGGTTGTTCAAAAATAAGAATACATTTAACAATAATATAGACTTAGAGTAAATAATGACTTAACCCTACTTCTTTTTTAAAACTTTCATCGTGTATTGATGCTCAAGAAGTACAAGAGACATAGAGATCCATGCATCTTTCTATTTAAATAGAAATCTAATGGTTGTACAACTCCTAAATAAAGAAAGAGTCTCACCAACGTAATCGATAACAAACATCAAAATATCATTTATTACACATGAATAAAATGACAGTAAACTATACACACCGAGAACAATAGAGACTATATATCTAGTTTGTGAGTGCCTTGTTTGATATTTGTCAAGGTACTGAGTTATTTTCAGAACAAACACTTCAATATCTTCCAACAAACTGAATAGTAATTCCATCCCTTGTCTTTCATAATGTGGTACCCTTCATATTAGCTACTCCTTTAATTGTTGCGTTAACGAAGAAGATCATCACGACGAAACAAAATCCATGATAAGTAATTTTAGATTTAATAATTCCAATCTGCTTATGAACATGATCATCCATAATGTCAAAAATATACAATTTCCCGCCATCCATAAACCCAAGCACACCATGTTATCTAAAACTGTAATGTACCTTTTAGGAGGAAACTAGGCACACTATCCAAAATATTTCAAAGAGGCTTCAAACCTTTGGAATTGAAAACATTCTTTCTGAACACCTCCATTGACAATAGATTTCACACTGATTCCATGGTTATGAGACAACTAGGGAAGCTCAAGGGAAGTGATATTAGGTTCTAATAGGCTTGAAAAGCTTATATATGTGGCTTCTTAATATGGTGTGGTTGGAGAATTTTCACAAACAGTTCACATACCTCCTCCTTCAATACTTTGTCTAAATGATTTCGGAAAGTTCTAGGATAAAGTAGTAAACTAGTCTTTATTGGTTTGATTCCAAACAACACCGAACCATTCCAAAATTATTATGGAAGGAACCTATGGGATTTAAAACATCCTAACAAACCTCAGACACTCAATGGTCGAATCAGAAAAGTCAATTTGAAATTTTATTTAAGTTTGCACAATTTTGGCCAATTTCTAGCTTTGGACTGATGAAACCAAAGTTGATCCAAATGCACCCAAATGAATTCAAATTATGTATGGAAGGGATTGAGGGGTATTAAAACATACTAATGAATATTATGAATTCTCATAGGTTTCCAAAAGCTTCTGCAACTTTCGTTTGACCCTAGGGTAAGAAGGACAAAAACACTAGGAAAATCAATGTTAAAACCCCCAAGGGTAGATGACATTTTTTGGCTCTCCAAATGCAGTACGACCCTCCCAATTTTAGAACAGAGTATGGGGAGGCATATCAAACATTAATGCATTCGATTATTCATGGTTATTAATCTCTTCGAACTGATTATGAGGTGCAACATCTGTATGGTAACTTTCATGGAAAATTCTTATGGGGAAATTACATTACTAGCCTAAGTTTGGCACACGAACTGGAGAAGAAATGGTTCAAATAGTAACATGACATATAATGACCATATAAAACATAAAAAATTATTCCCCAACATTATCAAAATCAAAGAAAAGTCCTCATACAAATCTGATATAAAACTCTTTCAAGCTTGCAGCCAAATTCATGAAAATTGGTTGTTCAAGAGCATAGGAAAGCCATCCTTTCACACATGGATTTCTTATATTTCAAATTACAAAGCATATGGACATAAGAGTAAATATCCATACATCATATACCCAATCTTGGGCATCAAATGGATTCAACAAAGTGCAAACACCACTCCAACAATTGCGTCATCACATGAGAGTATGGGGGAATGGAGAAGAAGGAATGAGAGAATATGGAGATAGATGAGAACTATTAGAACAGTAGAGTCAAGCTAAACTAGTTAACCTGTCTAAGAAACCAACAACATATCATAAAAGATAAGAATAGAAAAAGAAAAGGACAAGAGAACACCGATATATGTGGTTCACCCTAATGGGTCACATCCACGGGAAGGTAGTCTTCTATTATCTCTAGAATGTCTTCTCCAATCTTACAAAAAGAGAGCAAAGCACAAATACCCCAAAGAATATAGATGATGTACAATAGTGTCACAATAGTACCACTACTACATCAAGAATACATGATATGTAGAGACTCACTTGACCTTATTATATACTAAGAGATGAGGAGGAATTACTTTCACATATTGCATGTGAGATAATATAATTCTCCAAAATAACATCTCTTAATACCATACCATGGACAAATACTCTACACAAGTAAATACAACACCATATAACTATGGGTTAAATGTATTACTTTTTTACATAAGATTGTACACAACTTCCGACATAATACAAAGACATTATTACCTTCCAAGGAATATAATATATTCCAACACTCCCCCTTAATAATGGTTGGGAGAAGGGCCCACACTAACACTAAGGAAGGAAGGAGTCATTACTGCTCCCCCTTGATGACAACTTCTAAAAGAACCAAAGCTGAAAAAGAAGAACACTTTGAATGATGGAATTTGATGATGAACAACCGCTTCTTACTGAATCATGAAAGTGCACACGAACCAGATTGTACGATGAAAGACCCAACAATAAAATGTCGAGAACATGTGACATAATCCAATCACAAGATGCCTAGATCACCACAAGAATCATCACAACCATACATGATAGCTAAAGAACTCTCTGCATGTAACATCCACACCAGTGTACAAATACCTTCTGATGGTCGATACAGCAGAACATGTGGCTAAGAACACCACAACAATGTACAAAAGAACCCAGATGGCCAATACACATGCGGATAGTAGACATTCTTCCAATCAAGGTGCAATATAAATATTTGTAGAAGACCTCAAACATCAAAGAAACAAGACCCCAATGGTCTATACATCGAAAATGATATCATACAGATGGACATCATGACTTTAACAGTAGAAGATGGTGCTTCATTACTTCTAGGATAAGGTGAAAGCCTAAACAGAGAACTTATAACCCTTTGAAAAGATGTGCCCAGAAAATCCTAGTCTTCTATTCTAGTCGCTATGGTTGATCCAAAATGGCTGTTCCAATTCCACAAAAAGGTTATAACAAGAAATCCAGTAAGAAATAACCAAGTTACGGCTTTTTTTTATAACTGTCTTTTTTATTACCAAAAGGAGGCCCAAGAATGCCCAGTTTTCTATTTTGGTCACATAGGTGGATCCAGAATGGCTTTTCCAATTCCGAAAACAAGTTATAATAAAAAAAGGGTAAAAAATAACCAAATTACGACCCTTTGTATAACTGTTGTTTTTATTACCAAAATGATACCCCCTTTTTTGCTATGGTCATGTGGGTGGATCCAAAATGATGTTTCCAATTCCAAAAACAAGTTATAATAAAAATTCCGGTAAAAACTGACCAAGTTACGATCCTTTTTTATAACTGTCGTTTTTATAATCGAAAGAAAGATCTCCTTGAGGAGAGTCCCAAAATCATGTAGATCTACAGAAAAAACATCAAGAAACCCTTGAAAAAATTCTACAAAAATATTACACAACAAGTTAGGGTTATGGTAAAAAAAAATGCAGAAATATGCCTAGATCTGAAGAGAAGCCTAATGGCTACCAAATAGAAGGCAAATCTACAACAAAATGACAATGCCCAAATGATAATTGTTATTGATTGAAAGCTATAGAAGGTACTAGATCATAGCAACCTGCTTTGATACCATGTTAGAATAGTAGATTCAAGCTAAACTAGTTAACCTATATAAGCAACCAACAACATATCATAAAAGATAAGAACATGAAAAGAAAAGTACAAGAGAACACCGATATACATGGTTCACCCTAATGGGTTACATCCACGGGAAGGTAGTCTTCTATTATCTCCAGAATGTCTTCTCCAATCTTACAAGAGAGCAAAACACAAATACCCCAAAGAATATAGATGATGTACAATAGTGTCACAATAGTACCACTACTACATCAAGAATACATGATATGTAGAGACTCACTTGACCCTATTATATACTAAGAGATGATGAAGAATTACTCTCACGTATTGCATGTGGGATAATATAATTATCCAAAATAACATCTCTTAATACAATACCATGGACAAATACTCTACACAAGTAAATACACCACCATATAACTATGGGTTAAATGTATTACTCTTTTACATAATATTGTAGACAACTTTCGGCATAATACAAAGACATTATTACCTTCCAAGGAATATAATATATTCCAAAAAGAACTCAAGCTATATGGACATTCAAAATGAAACTAAGCACCATCAATAAGCTCCATTGATAGGTCTAAATTTCCTCTCCATTAACCAAATTGGAATGGAATCCAACTCCCTCGAAATTGGTTCAAGCAAGGAGAGCAAACACCCATCATGCAAAGGACAAACAAAATCTCTCCAAAATTCCAAAGGCCAATTGACAAATGATCAAAATTTGTTCTCCTTCCTCAAAATATTATTTTATTAACTTCGAGAGGGCTCCTAAGGTTGAATTCCCCTCCATAGGCTTCCTCCAACTCAACTTAGTGGTTTAGTAACCCATATTATACTTGTCTTATTCTACATGATCCAACTATTTCCCCAATTCGAATGGATGCCTCTAACTCCAAAGTGCAACATATCAGTGGCTATTTTTATCCTAGTCATGTCATATTTTTCATAGTTCTGCAATCAAGTATGAATTTGTCATATTTTTCATAGAATCTTTCATCAGTTGTTGTCATAAAGTGCATGGAATCTCCTTCCAAGTGGCACACATTGTCTTTTTAGTCTCTTCCTCTTCCATGGGAGTTACTATCCTCCCATAATTCGAATTCACAACATCATCTTCCATGAACGTTAAATTCCCCTTGGTTTCAAATTTGGATGAAGGTCATGCCAGGCGTCTGGGTAATCTAGTCGCCCAAAGACTCCACAAGCTTCCAATTGTCTTCATGAACCAATGCCATTAGAGGAAATTTCAACTCAAAATGGGCCTCCTAAGGAAAATTAATAAAATAATAGTTAAAATATTAAAATAATATTTATTAATTTTGGAGGAAGAAAAGAAAAAACTACTTTTTTTTGTTCGTATTTTCGACATATCTCCCCGTGTTTTTACTCAAATTTCGATCGGGAGAGCTCGTTGGATGCGGAATTAAATTCTTCTTCCAACGAGCTCTCGATCGAAATTTGAGTAAAAACACGGGGAGATATGTTGAAAATAGGAACAAAAAAGTAGTTTTTTTATGATACCTATCCCCAAATTTATATTAAAAAATTGTTTAAGAGGTGCTCCCTTTTTTAATTTTAAAGCATTTTGATTATCTAATACATGATGATATGGAATTTGTATTATTTTTGGAAGGCCCATTTTAAATTGAAATTTCCTCTAATGCGCCTTATTTTATTAACATGTATTATTTATGGGACCCATTTTAATGTAAATATGGTAAACTAAGGTCCTTTTGGGTCCTATAGCTCCAATATTACAAAAATTATGTTTCTAGCTCAACCTAGGGAACTAGTAGGTTGGTGAAACATTATTTGCAAGTAGTCTCATTTGGATGGGGACATGACAATCCTTCTCACCCAATATTTCTTGTCCTCAAGCAATTCCAAGTTTGGATGCTGTAAAATTTGTTCATCTTCCCAAATGGCATCCTCACTTGGTAACTCCTTCCATTGCATAAAGTACTCTCTTATGGTTTTGCTCCTTATTTTTCTTTAGCTTAAATTTGAGTAGTGGAACTCATGTACTACAATTTTGTGTTTCCAAAAGTAAATAGATGTGTATTTTTCATATTTATATCTCCTACGACATCACCACTAAACACCAAAAGATTAATTAATTCCATCAAAACAAAATTTTCATAAATAATCTTTACCTCCATAATTTGGAAACCTTTTCTAAACTTTCAACCCCCATTTTGCTCCTGTATAATTCTTTGAAGTTGGTACTGAGTTACCAGACTTGGAGTCTTTTTAATATTTTAGTCAAATTTTAGAGAGGAACCACCATGCTTGTTATTTCACCGCTCTGATTACAATCACCTTCTCAAGTGGTGACTCAATCTCCCATATTGCTTGTTACCCCCAAAATTCAAACCAAGCAATTCTAGGATCCCATTGCTTGTATTACACCCTTCCAAACATCATGAGTAAAAAATATAGATCATGAAAGTACATAATAACATCACACAAATCTACATCAATAAGGTACATCATCAAAGAATCATGAAAGTTCTTGTACATCCAAGCAAGTATATCATCATGTGGCCCATACACACAAGCATCAAGTATTTTATCAAATATGTTCCAATGACATAGGTGAGGGTCCCATGTACTATAATGCTGCTCCAAAATAATGTAAGATGCATCAAAATAGCCATCCATGTGGTCCTTCATCCAAGAAGTGAATGAAGAACCTCCACCAACGTCTAAACCAAATAAGGAGCAAAGAAAATAGGGAGACTTATAACCCTTTGAAAAAATGTGCCCAGAAAAGCCTAGTCTTCTGTTTTGGTCGCAATGGTGGATCCAGAATGGCTGTTCCAATTCCACAAACAGGTTATAACAAGAAATCTGATAAGAAATGACCAAGTTATGACCCTTTTTTATAACTGTTGTTTTATTACCGAACGGAGGCCCAATAATGCCCAGTTTTCTATTTTGGTCATGTAGGTGGATCCAGAATGGGATTTCCAATTCCGAAAACAGGTTATAATAAAACAACCGGTAAAAAATGACCAAGTTATGGCCCTTTGTATAACTGTTGTTTTTATTACCAAAATGATACCCAGTTTTCTGTTCTGGTCATGTGGGTGGATTCAGAATGATGTTTCCAATTCCAAAAACAATTTATAATAAAAATTTTCGGTAAAAACTGACCAAGTTATGACCCTTTTTTATAACTGTCGTTTTTATAATAAGAAGAAAGATCTCCTCGAGGAGAGCCCCGAAATCATGTAGATCTACAGAAAAAAAACATCAAGAAACCCTTGAAAACATTCTGCAAAAATCTTACACAACAAGTTAGGGTTATGGTAAAAAAAAAATGTAGAAATATGCCTAGATCTGAAGAGAAGCCTAATGGCTACCAAATAGAAGGCAAATCTACAACAAAATGGCAATGCCCAAATGATAATCATTATTGATTCAAATCTATAGAAGGTAGTAGATCATAGCAACCTGCTTTGATACCATGTTAGAATAGTAGAGTCAAGATAAACTAGTTAACCTATATGAGCAACCAACAACATATCATAAAAGATAAGAACATGAAAAGAAAAGGACAAGAGAACACCGATATACATGGTTCACCCTAATGGGTTACATCCACGGGAAGATAGCCTTCTATTATCTCCAAAATGTCTTCTCCAATCTTACAAGAGAGCAAAACACAAATACCCCAAAGAATATAGATGATGTACAACAGTGTCACAATAGTACCACTACTACATCAAGAATACATGATATGCAGATACTCACTTGACCCTATTATATACTAAGAGATGATGAAGAATTACTCTCACGTATTGCATGTGGGATAATATAATTTTTCAAAATAACATCTCTTAATACAATACCATGGACAAATACTCTACACAAGTAAAGACACCACCATATAACTATGGGTTAAATGTATTACTCTTTTACATAAGATTGTAGACAACTTTCGACATAATACAAAGACATTATTACCTTCCAAGGAATATAATATATTCCAACAAGAACTCGAGCTATATGGACATGAAAAATGAAACTAAGCGCCATCAATAATCTCCATTGATAGGTCTAAATTTCCTCTCCATTAACCAAATGGGAAGGAATCCAACTCCCTCGAAATTGGTTCAATCAAGGAGAGCAAACACCCATCATGCAATGGACAAACAAAAGCTCTCCAAAATTACAAAGGCCAATTCACAAATGATCAAAAGTTGTTCTCCTTCCTCAAAATATTATTTTATTAACTTCGAGAGGGCTCCTAAGGTTGAATTCCCCTCCATAGGCTTCCTCCAACTCAACTTAGTGGTTTAGTAACCCATATTACACTTGTCTTCTTCTACATGATACAACTATTTCCCCAATTTGAATGGATTCCTCTAACTCCAAAGTGCAACATATCAGTGGCTATTTTTATCCTAGTCATGTCATATTTTTCATAGTTCTACAATCAAGTATGAATTTGTCATATTTTTCGTAGAATATTTCATCATTTGTTGTCATAAAGTGCATGGAATCTCCTTCCAAGTGGCACACATTGTCTTCTTCGTCTCTTCCTCTTCCATGGGAGTTACTATCCTCACATAATTCGAATTCATTGGCTCATGCTAGGATATATGACACCACATCATCCTCCAAGAATGTTAAATTCCCCTTGGGTTTGAATTTGGATGAAGGTCATGCCAGGTGTCTGGGTAATCTAGTCACCCAAAGACTCCACAAGCTTCCAATTGTCTTCATGAATCAATGCCACCTTATTTTATTAACATGTATTATTTATGGGACCCATTTTAATGTAAATATGGTAAACTGAGTTCCTTTTGGGTCCTATAGCTCCAACTTTACAAAATTTATGTTTCCACCTCAACCTAAGGAACTAGTAGGTTGGTGAAACATTATTTGCAAGTAGTCTCATTTGGATGGGGACATGACAGTCCTCCTCACCCAATATTTCTTGTCCTCAAGCAATTCCAAGTTTGGATGCCGCAAAATTTGTTCATCTTGCCAAATGGCATCCTCTCTTGGTAACTCCTTCCATTGCATAAAGTACTCTCTTATGGTTTTGCTCCTTATTTTTCTTTAGCTTAAATTTGAGTAGTGGAACTCATGTACTGCAATTTTGTGTTTCCAAAAGTAAATAGATGTGTATTTTTCATATTTATATCTCCTGCGACATCACCACTAAACACCAAAAGATTAATTAATTCCATCGAAACAAAATTTTCATAAATAATATTTACCTCCATAATTTGGAAACCTTTTCTAAACTTTCAACCCCCATTTTGCTCCTATATAATTCTTTGAAGTTGGTACTGAGTTACCAGACTTCGAGTGTTTTTAATATTTTGGTCAAATTTCAGAGAGGAACCACCATGCTTGCTATTTTACCGCTCTGATTACAATCACCTTCTCAAGTGGTGACGCAATCTTCCATACTGCTTGTTACCCCCAAAATTGAAACCAAGCAATTCTAGGATCCCATTGCTTGTATTACACCCTTCCAAACATTGTCATGAGTACAAAATATAGATCATGAAAGTACATAATAACATCGTACAAATCTACATCAATAAGGTACATCATCAAAGAATCATGAAAGTTCTTGTACATCCAAGTAAGTATATCATCATGATGTGGCCCATACACACAAGCATCAAGTATTATCAAATATGTTCCAATGACATAGGTGAGGATCCCATGTACTATAATGCTGCTCCAAAATAATGTAAGATGCATCAAAATAGCCATCCATGTGGTCCTTCATCCAAGAAGTGAATGAAGAACCTCCACCAAAGTCTAAACCAAATAAGGAGAAAAGAAAATAGGGAGACTTCAAAAAGAAGTATCATCAATACACCCCTGAATATATATGTCATTAAGAAACAACAAACGATGCTTATGCCAATAATAATTTTCTTGAATCATATACCTCTTCACTCAAGTGTTGGACGAAGTTCCTCCAACATCAAATGGAATAATCAAGGAGCAAGGAAAATTATGTGTTTTCAAGTGACTCAAGTGAACATCATAGGTTCATCCATGCAGATGCATACCATCATAAGGTAACAAATGATGTTGTTGCAAATGTAAAGAAAACGGTTCTCTAGTCATGTCATCATCAAAATGAGATATAGAAGTTTCATACTCCTCATGTAGGATGAATGCTGCAAAATATGGAGGTGTAGGATGTACGAGAAAGAACCAACTAGCCCAAATGATCAGAAAGTGAAAACTTTTCATCATGTGAAGGTTCCTTGGGGGTAGGATCATGCATCTCCCTCAAAAGTGTGAAAATTTCCTCATAGGTTGGTTCCAAGATAGTGGAATAATTCACTTCATCAAAGAGTCTGTAACCATTATCAAGAGGCGGCTCAAGTTCCTCTTCCACCGCAACAAGTGATTGGCTCTCATCAAGATAATCTTCAAACACATCAAGAAATTCCAATTTTACATGTTTTTCATGATCCATCATGTCATGAGAAACCTCCAAGCAATATACCATATGACAATCTGAAACATAAGAGGAAGAACCAGTATCTTGCAACCTCTCAAGAAGTTGCTCATTTTGAATTTTGAGCTTATGAATATCGTCCTTATTATTCAAGTATGCTTCATGTAACCATTCATTAAGCTCAACCAAATTGTTTCTATCAAAAACCAAAGACATGAATTTATCTTTGATGTTGCATATTTCTCTTTGAATTGTCTCCATGTCTTCAAGAAAGAAACTTTCCAACAAGAATTTGACACCAATTCTTGAGTGTCATGGGGTATGCTAAGGGCCTCATAGATATTCCTGTCACTCATCTTCAAGGACCCTCCAATGAAGGATGATTAATGACAGCAAACCTCCTCTTATTATTTCTTCTTTATTTTATGAAATTCTTCAACTATTATAAAATTATAATATCTTGGACCATAGTACCATTCATTTTTACCTATGCTAGATGGTCCAAACCATGATCTATGAAGTTTTCTAAGGTTATCGAGGATTTGGACCCTTAATGACACCCAAATCCCTCAATTTGGTAAACGATATAGATAATGCACCTCATTTATGACCACTTGGTCCCTTGGGAACTCCCACTCCTTAATTCATGGATCTAGGTTGACTAGGTGTGTTCATGCATTGTATTTGGTTGATTTTGGCTCTTTTGGCCCTTTTGGACTACCTAGAGCCACTTCCACTCCACCATGAACTCCACCATTCCTGGGCCACCTTCATTTATGACCACCCATACCATCCCAATTTTCACATTAGACATTCGTGACCGTTTGACGTGTTTTGGGAGCCTATTGGTCAACCTAGGGGGGTTTTGAGGTCCAATGTAATCCTACCACATGTATGTCATTTGACTGCCTCCAAAGGCTAAAAATTTTCTCCTATTGTAATAAAATGATGATCCACACATGTTTACATGTTGTACTGTAACAGAAACTTCAGTTATTGGCACCATTCGTTGGTGTAATGTTTTCCTCCTTTCACTATTTTGCTCATGCATTGTGAGGATTCTCTTAGATTCTAGATCTTGTTGTGAATCATAATTTTACATGGTATCATAGATAAAGGATATTCTTGATTTAATTTATAGAGTTATAGGGTTCTAATTAGTATTCTTGGTTTCCTCCGGAGGATTGTGTGTTTACATTGCAGGTTATTCAGTGGTTCTTTGTCACCTAGTGCCCAACAAAAAATGGAGTTGTCTCGTGTCAAATTTCTTACTCCATTTAACTAATTTTATTGGAAGTATGAGATGGTAATCCAGCTGAGATTTAGAGGCCTCTACAGAGTTACCATGGGGATAGAAAATGAGCCAAACTTAGTTGTTGAGAAGTCCAGGTTTTTTAACAGAATGGATGAAGCGTCTAGGATGCTATTTCTTAGTATATCGAGAGACCTCTTGTTTTGTGTCAATAGTATAACAACTCCAAATGATATGTGGCTCAATATTGATTAATTGTTTGGGAATATTGATGAACTAAGAGGCTATCAAGTTGAGAATGAGTTGATCTCCTTGAACCCAACCCATTTTGAGACAATCCAAGACTTCTTCACCAAGTTCAAATCCCTAGTTCTTCAACTGAAACAATGTGGAATTTATGAGAAGTAAGAACATCTATTTTTTTCCATACTTTCGAATTTAGGGCATGAATATTCAGTGTTTGTTTTGACATTTCAATGAAGAATGCTAACAATTCAAAACTGGAGAATTCCATCTTTGGTAGAATTCATGGAGTCTCTAACTCATGAACAATACAAGTTGGCTTAAATTGGTACCATCAATCCTACCAAGGATCAAGTTCTTGATGCAGTATATTCAAAGAAAGAAAATAGAAAGAGAAATTCTAAATATTTGAAGTAGCAAGAGAGGAAGAAGGATAAAGAGAAGCCCAAATATTTTGACTGGGCCTTGAATCCTATCAAGGACAAAGGGAAGAAGAAAGAGAATTCAAAATGCACTTACTGTCATAAGGGTTGGCACCTTGATACTACATGCATGAATAAAGCCATTGACATGATGGCACAACTCCTTGAGAAGAACAACATCCCTCTTCTATATGGAGCAAAGAAGAAGGGCAGAGGTTCAAATTCTCAAAGCAAGGAGAAATGCCATGCATTGGTCCCTATAACTACTGGATATTCCTCCTTCATCATAGATTTAAGTGCCTCAACGCACATGGATTATGTAGAAAAATCATTCTCAACCCTTCATCCATACAGTGGTCCATCCATACCCATGGGAGATGACTAATAGATCTCATCCAAAGGGATTGGTAGGATCAATCTAGATAATGGATACTTCAACAACGTGTTGCTTGTGCCAAATCTTGTATAAAACCTACTCTTTGTATACCAAATTAATCATACTGGTCCTCCCAATAGAGTGACATTAACTCAAGAAGATGTGGAAATTTCTAAATCTTCCACTGGAAAAGTGGTTGCATTGGGTATTGCAGATCATGAGTCAAGAATGTACGCGTTTAGGACTTCCAAGCATAATGTTTTGCAAAGGAACATGCAAGGGATGCATTGTTGGGAAGCATGCAGAGCGCAAGTATGACAAGGGGAAGAAAAGAAGGATTGTTCAAGTGATCAAATTGATCCATTCGGACCTGGTAGGGCCTCTTCCCATGCTCTCCTATGGAAAATCAAGGTACGTCCTAACATTCATTGATGATTTTTGAAGATATTGTTGGGTGTTCTTCCTCGAGTTGAAATATAAAGTGTTCCAAATATTCAAAGCTTTCAAATATTTGGTTGAGAACCTCAATGGGAAGAATATAAAGGTCTTAAGGAATGATAATGGCAAGGGATATGTCAATAATAACCTACAACATATATGTGAATATAATGGCATTCAAATGAAACATTTGGTTCCCTACGCACATCAAGAGAATGGTGTGGTAGAGCGCAAGAATAGAGCATTAAAGGAGATGGACACTTGCATGTTGGAGGCTAAGTATTTGTATCATAAGTTATGGGATGAAGCCATAAATTTTTCTCCATATGTTCATAACATATTTCCACAAAAATCCTTGGAATAAAAAACTCAATTTGAGTCCCGAAGAGGACACATGCTTGATGTGTCTCATCTCAGGGTATTTAGCTCAAAAGCATGGGCTAGGATACCTCACAAGAAGAGAAAATCCTTGCAACCCCAAATAAAGGATTCCATAATGGTTGGATATTCTCAATATTCAAAGGGTTACAATCTATTTTATCCCTCATCTCATAAATTTTTTATTAAGAGGAGTGTTTAGATCAAGGAAGAGCTTGTGCAAGAAGTTGAACTAGAAGATGGGGATTGCTCACACCCTCCACTCAATGATGATGTAAGTGATGTTTCCCTTTCTAATTTTTCTGATTCTTATATGGAATATGAATATAATAGCATTCATGCAGATAATTAATCTCCCACAAGGAAAAAATGGGATGAGAAAACCATACAAGCAGTTGGTAATCTTGCAGGAGATCCATTAGACACTAAGAAGACTATATCTCAATTTCACAATGCATTCTCCACTTGTGATTCAAATATTCCTGACAGGTGTTTTATGATGGTTGGATATGATTCATAGTAATATGAAGAAGCATAAGATGACCTAATATGGTAATCACCCATTCAAGAAGAGTTCAAGTCTTTGCAAGATAATGAAACTTGGGAGTTGGTTCCTCTACCTTCCAAGAGGAAACTAGTGGAACGTAAGTGGGTGTATAGGACCAAAATGGATGATGATGGTTCTGATGTGAAGTATAAGGCCACATTTTTTTCCAAATTCTTCTCTCAATTCAATGGAGTGGACTATACCAATACATTTTCACCGGTGCAAAGATGGACTCAATTAGTATAGTTTTGGCCATTGTTGCATCCAAACGATGGGAGGTGCACCATATGGATGTGAAGAGTGTTTTTATTAATGGTGAAATTCATGAGGGGATTTATATGTAGCATCATGAATTTTTCATTCATGATCCTTTACTTTTTTGTAGGTTGAATAAGTCTCTCTATGGCCTCAAGAAAGCCCTTAGATCTTGGTATGCCAAGATGGACAACTTTCTTCTCTTGTAAGGTTTTGAAATATGAAAATATGATCCTAATGTGTATTTGAAACATTTATATGAGTCTATTCTTATCATTGGAATCTATGTTGATGATATTTTTTCACTGGAAGTTGCATTGTTGATATAGGTTCAGTTAAGTCTTTATTACACAATGTTTTTCTATGACTAGCCTAGGATTATTGGAACAATTTATTGGCTTGGAGATTGAAAAATACTATGTAGGTATCAAGGTCATCCAATCAAAGTATGATTCATACTTGTTACAAAATTTCAGTATGGATGAATGTAAAATTTTTAAGTGTACCTTACTTTCAGGAGTAAAACTAGGTGATTTTGGTTCATCTCCATTGGTGGATAGCTCATTGTATAGACAACTAGTTAGTAGATTGTTGTACCTCACATACTCTCAACCTGATTTGGATTATGAAGTAGGTTTTATTTCTAAATATATGTATGATCCTAATGAAATATATTGGAAGGCTTCCAATATTATCTTGCATTACGTGCAAGGAACCAAACATTTCAGGATACACTGTGCAACTAGTTCTCCACTAGAACTAGTAGCATTTACTGATTTTGATTGGGATGGAGATATAACTGACAAGAAATCCATTTAAGCTTATGTATTCATGATTGTTAAAGATCATATTATTTTTTCAAGTAAGAAACACCACACTATCTCCTTATCTTTAGCCGAGGCTGAGTACAGAGGATCAATGAATGCAACTACACAATGTGCATGGTTGTGAGGCATTATTGGAGAACTTGGTTTTTCATTTGATTCACCAACTATAATTTGGTGTGAAAATAAAATTGAAATAAATATATCCATGTATCTTGTACATAGATAGAGGGCCAAGCACATTGAGTTTCACATGCACTACATCCGGACCTTGATGCATGACCAAGTGATATCATTGCAGTATTTCCCATCTGTTGAGAAAACTATTGACATATTCACCAATAGCTTCAATGAGAATGCTTTAACCTATATTAGATTGATCCTTGAGGTTGGTGACACATGGCGATGAATGATATTCACTTCATATTTTGCTTCATTTCCATTTTAGAGGGGAGGTTTAATTCCCATGAGGTTTTCCTAATTCAGGACCATAGTATCATTCATTTTTACCTATGCTAGATGGTCCAAACAATGGTCTATGCCATGTTTTCCTAAGGTTGTTGGGGGTTTTGTACCATTAATGACACCCATCGCCATGAATTTGGTGAACTAGAGAGATAAGGCACCTCATTTATGACCACTGTGTCTCTTGGGACGATCCCACTCCATAATTTATGGATCAAGGTTGATTAGGGGCACGCATGCAGTGTATTTGGCTATTTTTGGCTCTTTTGGCCCTTTTGAACTACCTAGAGCCACTCCCACTCCACCATGCACTCCACCACTCCCGGGCCACATTCTTTTATGGGAACCCATTCCATCCCAATGTTCAAATTAGACATTCATTATTGTTTGAGGTGGTTTGGGAGAATATTGGTCAACCTGGGGTGTTTTGAGGTCCAATGTAATCCTACCACATGTATTCCATTTGAGTGCCTCCAAAGGATAACAATTTTCTCTTATTGTAATATCATTATGATCCACACATGTTTACATGCTGGACTGTAATAGAAACTTCAGTATTTGGCGTCATTCGTTGGTGTATTTTTCTCCTCCTTTCATCGTTTTTCTCATGAATTGTCAAATTCTTACATTTCAAGGATTATATTATATTCTATATCTTGTTGTGAATCAGAATTTTACATGAAGCTCAAGTGGTGATGTGTAATTTGATCTTAGTTCTTCATTATCTGCCACGAGGTCTTCATCTTCATGCTCATGAGAAATTTTGCTTGTAGCAACATCTTCAAAATTGATCTCTATGTCACCAACATATAGGTGTTACAACCCATCAATAGGTACTATGTCATAGTTCAAGAATCCATCAATATATTCTCTTTGATTTGCACAACCCCCATTAGTAAGAATTGTGTTCTTGTCTTCACTTTCCTCTTCTTGTTCTTCTCTGCAATCACCTAGAGGTGATTGATGCTCCACTTCATTATTATTTACTTCTTCCTTTAATGGTGTATATTGGCTCTTTTCATCTTCTTTAGGCCTAAATTCTTCCACACCCTCACCATGCGGTCCACAAACTTGTTTGTAATTTCCTCATCTATAGAGAGGGATATTTAACTCCTCTTTTCACAAGTAGGATGGTTTTTACTCCTTTCATGCTCCTCCAAACTTATGATTGTTGATTGTTCCTTAATGAGTTCACATATGCACTATTATGCGTATATATAAACACTTAATTAACATTTTTTTCAAAAAGAATGGTCTTATGTGCCCCTCCCATCAAAGCAATATATGCTTGATATTGTTGGGGCAAAGTTTTACATGGTGCTCTCAATCTTTCTAATTCATTCATAGGAGTAGCTTGTGGTGGTTTCGAACATACACCTTCACAATACACATGGTCATACGAATAACCATCATCCCTTATGAAATTGTAAGAAGTTCTGAACAATGGAAACTCTTCCTCATACCATTCACATTCTTCTTTATATTGCTCATAATCATCTTCAGAGGAGTCATAATAAGAGTAAGACATGGCTGCAACTTTTTATTCAATGGATGGTATTAATGCAAAGGTGAAAGGACCATTCTATGATACCACTATAATGTGCCTTTTTGTAGGAAACTAGGCACACTATCCAAAATACTTCAAAGAGGCTTTAAAACTTTGGCATTGAAAACATTCTTTCTCAACACCCTCATTGCCACTAGATTTCATGACACTGACTCCATGGTTATGAGACAACTAGGGAATCTCAAGAGAAATTATATTAATTAGGTTATGATAGGATTAACAAAATGATATATTTGGATTGTTAGCATGGTTTGTCTAATGGATTTTCACAAACTGTTCACATACCTCCTCCTTCAATACTTGTCTAATTTTGGAACTAGGAAAAAATAGTAAACTAGTCTTTCCTGGTTTGGTTCCAAACACCACTAAACCTTTCCAGATGTATTATGGAAGGAACCTATGGGATTTAAAACATACTAACATACCTCATACACTAAATGGTCGAATCAGAAAACTCATTTTGACATGTTATTCAAGTATGCACATTTTTGGCCAATTTCCAGATTTCGACTAGTGAAACCAAAGTTGATCCAAATGCACGCAAATGACTTAAAATTATGTGTGGAAGGAATTGAGGAGTATTAGGACATACTAATTCATATTATTAATTCTCATACACTTTCCAAAATATTCTGAAACTTTCTTTTGACCCTAGGAAAAGAAGGACAAAAACAATAGGGAAATCCATGTTATAACCCCCAAGGGTATATGACACTTTTGTCTCTCCAAATTTAGTACGACCCGCCAAAAAATTAGAAAATGGTATGGGGATTCATATAATACATAAATCGATGTCATTATTCATTGTTATTTATCTCTTCAAACTGATTATTAGGCGCAACATATGTATGGTAACTTTCATGGAAATTGCTTATGGGGAAATTGTATTAATAGCTTAAGTTTGGCACATGAACACTAGAATATATGGTTTAGTAACGTAAAATAGAATTAAAATATACAAAATAAAACTTTATTTCCCAATAGCATCAAACTAATATAAAGTCATACAAATATGATATAAAACTCTTTCAAGCTTGAAGCCAAATTCATGAAAACTAGTTATTCAAGAGCATGGGAATGCAAACCTTTCACACATGGATCTATTATATTTACACATTACAGATCATATGTAAATAATAGTACATATACATACATAATATACCTAATATTGGGCATCAAATAGATTCATCAAAGTGCAAGACCCACTCCAACAAGTGCACCATCACATGAGAGTATGGGAGAATGGAGAAGAAGGAATGATAGAATAGTGTGATAGAAGAGAACTTGAGATTTATGGACCTTCAACCTGAATATAAACACCATTAATAATATCCATTTACAGGTATTAATGTATTCTCCATAATCCAACTTCGAATTTAATCCAACTCCCTTTTGGTTCAAGCAGGGAGAGTAAACACCCACCGTGCAATGGACAATCAAAAGATCTCCAAAATGCCAAAGGCAAATTAACAAATGATCAAAATATTTTATCTTTCCTCAAGACATCCTTCTATTAAATTTATGAGTCCTCATAAGGTATAATTTCCCACCATGTTCTTCCTTCAACTCAACTTGGTGGTTTAGTAACCACTACAACACTTGTCTTCTTCTTCATGCTCCAATACTTTCCCCAATTCAAATGGATGCATCTAACTCTCAAGTGCACCCTCTTGGTGGATATTTTCAGAAATTTCATGTTATATTTGTCATATGTATTCAATAATGTCTGAATTTGTCATATTCGTCATAGAATATTTCATCATTTGTCTCCATAGAGTGCATGGAATATCCTTCAAAGTGGCACACATTTTCTTCTTAATCTCTTCCTCTTCCATGGGAACTAATCTCCTCTACTAATTCAAATTCATTGGCTAATTTTAGGATATGTGACACCACATTATACTCCAAGAACTTTACATTCCCTTTGGATTTGAATTTGTATGAAGGTCATGCCATGTCTGTGGGGGAATCTAGTCACCCAAAGACTCCACAAGCTTCCAATTGCTTCATGAACCAATGCCACCTTATTTTATTAACATTTATTATTTATGGGATCCATTTTAATGTGAATATGGTAAACTAAGGTCCTTTTGGGTCCTATATTTCCCTTATTACAAAATTTATGTTTCCACCTCAACCTAGGGAACTAGTATGTTGGTGAAACATTATTTGCAAGTAGTCTCATTTGGATGGGGACAAGAAAAAAACTTATTGAAATCATTGTATACTTGGATTTATATGTTGTTGTGAAACAAAGGGACTATGTCATTGGAATCCAAGTTTTCTTATACTTAAGTGTCCCTACATGCATAGGGGAATTGAGGTCTAACAAGGGAATGGCTTGAGTAGAGAAAGGAAAGAATAAATAAATAGTGGTTGGGTCGAGGATGTGAAAATAATAATAAGAAGTAATGGCATATGAGAAATGATTACTGCATGGTGAAAAAAGGTTTCGTAATGAAAGTAGGAAGAGTACTCTGGCTGAGGTACAAGAATAGCACAACAAGTTTGAAGAGAGAGATTTCCATCCAAGATTTAAGGTCTAATGATTGTCATACTCCTGAAGGAAAGAGGACCATCATATTATCCCATAAGAGAATAATATCCCTACTCAATATAGGAAATATGTGAAACCCACGACCTTATGCACATCATCGAGATCTAAGGTAAGACCCAAATTATTGTCACGTAATTTTGTGATTAGTCAAATTAGTAAGGGAATTGAAAGTAGTGGAAGTAATTCAACAATGCAGACATAGTTTGCAACACCCGGTACTAGTACCACACAAAAAAAAATGGTGGGGGTAGACCCCACTTTGAAGTTGCTTGTTTTTCACTGAATGGGAGAAGAAGAGTCAAACCAACATCTTTTCCTTTTGCCAAGAAATATAGGGAATCAAGCAAGTACAAGATGAAGTTGTCAAGGTTGCACAGTTAGTAACAACATTCAAAATATGTGGTGACCTAGTATAAGAAATATCAGTCGACTACATAAGACAAAACATTGGCCAGCATCAAGGATTCCTTCGTAAAGGAATTCAAAATTCCTAAATCAGAGTTGCATTGCCTTATGTAATTGAAAGAGATCGAAGAGTTACTGAATGAACTAGTTTGGGAGTTTGAGCAGAGATTTCAAGTATTAAAAGAAATATTGACATTCGAGATTCTGAATGAGCAGTATATATAATGGTCTATCACAATAATATTTCCACATATTCATTGTCCTTTGACACAACATAAGATTCTAACATAGCAGTATTCACTAGAAATTGTCATGAAACTGTAACTATCTCCTATAGGAGAGACAAGTACAAGTATGGATCCAGTTAAGTCACAATTAGTGGCATTAAGAATACAATTACAAGAGATTGCTAAAGAGGAGGGAAAATGAGAATAAATATGGTGCACTAATTATAAGATAGAAGGACATTATAAAAACAGAGGCCCTACTTTTATTATTATTTTAGTTGGCTACTAGATCTCCAAATCCATTTCCTCTGGGAGGGAGCATATGGTGTGAGATATGTAGAGTAGATCATCCTTCAATCATTTGTCCTTTATTAAAGAATTACGTGAGAACTCACAAAATCTTGTTTTGAAATTTTTGCAAATCTATGGGACATTATGAGAAATATTTCTGTGCATGTCATCTAATGAAAGATCATACCTTAGATGCGTATAGATTCCAAAGAGAAGCCAAAATAGAAGGTGGGAAGCCATAAAGTAATTAACTAGTAGGGGTTATAATTAGATAAGAAGAGGTTCCTTCATAGCTCATGGAAGAGGAGGATTCAAAAAAGGAGGAAGAGGGTCAGTCATATGCTATAGCTATGGTAATAGGGACATTTTTCTTGGGATTGTCAAAACTTGTGCATGATATGTATATATTGTAGACAGTTGGACTATTAGAGTTTGCAATTTAATCAATTATGTTAGATCTTTAAAATGAAAGATAGCCAAGCACAACAATAAACAAGAACACAAAGATTTTCCACAAGGAAACCATAAAGGAGAAAACCCTGCAAACTTCTTCAAAATAGTTCTATCACTAAGTACAATGTCAAACCAAGATATAATACCCATAGAAAGATAGCTTTGAAAAATTCTTCTTCTTCTCACACTGTCCCACTTGCCTCTCTCTCTCTCTCTTTAGCGAACTTGAGTGAGTGAGTGTGTGTAAATGAGAGAGGGACCTCACTATTTATATTCTTCAACTGTGACTCACTTAGCTAACTAGGCCGACTAGGTTCTCTAATTGGGAATGACCTACCTAGGAAGACACAAAATACATTTTATATAATACTTCTTCTGGGGACTATTTCCATGACTTATAATAAAGTTTTTACCTCGATATTTAAAGTTTTTACCTAGATATTTCAACATGAACAAGTACAATAATGACATCCCCAAATAGAGGAAATACATATTTGATGGAGGTGTAATAGAATACAATAATAATATACAATAGAATATCTTCTAAAGTTACATTTTCAATTCGACACAGTCTATGGACATCAGTCGTCAATCATCATCATAATTGTCTCTACTAGGTCATTGTCATAATTGGACACAGTCTCTGGACATCAAGGTCGTTGGATAATCATCACTGGATCATCATCCCTAGATCATCATCGTTGGATCATCATCTCTAGACCATCATCACCAGATCATCATCACTATATCATCATCACTACTGCATCAATTCTCATATTGTTGACCATTTACTAGTGACATATTTCGAAGATATCCGTCCCTAAAATTTTCTACAGAGCCAACCCTGTTTCATGTGGATGTTGGCTTAGCTAACATCTAATTATTCAACATATCCATGAGCAATTCATCAAGTAGGTACATCCTAAGACCACACATTACATTGCCACAACACTCACTTGCATCTCCTACTGTCATCTCATTGTATCTTGATCATCTCATCATCATACATGAAGAGCATCCCAGATGCACACCTCATGTCCAATAGATAATCTACATCTCCCACCCAGTGGGTGAAACCCAGGATCACCCTAGGTGCATTACGTCTCTTAGCATTCATCCCACGCCTACCAGCATGGGAGCACATCCAGGAGCACCTTAGGTGCATTACATCCCAAGGATCACCTGTGTCTTCTACCATGTGAGAACCAGACTAGGTGTACACAAAATGTATTTGTTTACCAGTGGACCTCTCATTGTATACAACATGGGAATACAACCAAGAGCACCCCAAGTGCATTACGTCACAAGGAACACCTATGTCTTCCACTATGCAAGAAACATATCTAGTGCATCTTTGTCTTTTGGTGGAAATCTCATCATCTCCAACATGGGAGTACAACCATGTGAACCCAAAGTGCATTACATACCAAGGAACACCTACATCTTCCACCATGCGAGAACATCTCTAGTTCATTTGCGTCTTCCAGTGGAACTCTCATTATCTCTAGCATGTGAGTTTATCTAGGATAACCCAAAGTGTATTGTGTCTTAAGGACCACCTGCATATTCAACCATGTGAGAACTATCTCTTATGGTCTCATCACTCCCTCTTTATAGGGACCTTGATCTGGATGAAGCCAGGCCTCTCTATGAAGTATTTGAACTTCACTCTAGCTAGCAGCTTGATCAACACATCAACTATTTGCTTGTCTGTTGCCACATATTGGAGTTTCACTGCTCCTCTCTGCACTATATCCCGTATATAGTGATACTTCATCTCAATATGATTCAACTTTTCATGGAACACTAGGTTCTTCGACAACTTCATGCAATTATGGTTGCCACAAAATATACAATTCACCTCTAACTCGAGATCAAAAAAATATGGTAGTAGCTTCTGAAGCCATACTGCCTCACGACTACTTGAACAAGATGCAACATAATCTACTTCGGTTGTACTCAATGCCACGCATGACTACTTCCTGCTAAACAAGGAGATCATATGCTTCAACTTGTCATGGAACACTAGGTTCTTCGACAACTTCATGCAACTATGGTTGTCACAAAATATACAAGTCACCTCTAACTCAAGATCAAAAAAATATGGCAGTAGCTTCCGAAGCCTTACTGCCTCACGACTACTTGAACAAGATGCAACATAATCTACTTTGGTTGTACTCAATGCCACGCATGACTGCTTCCTGCTAAACAAGGAGATCATATCAGATCCCAAATTGAAGCAAGATCCCGCAGTGATATTCCTATATGTGGCATGAGTTTCCCAATCTGAATCAACATAACCATGCGGGTTAATCATCTAATTCGCTTTAGACTTGAGCCCATACTCAAATGTACCCTTTAGGTACCTCAATATATTCTTTGGAGCAATCAAGTGAGCATGACTTTGATCTATCACGAACTAGCTCAGGGTGTTCACAGCAAAGCATATGTCTAGCCTCATGTTCGTCATGTACATAAATGAACCAATTATTTGTTGATACATCTTCACATCGACTATCTCTGATGAAGCATCACACAGTAGATTCATCTTTGATTCCATTGGTGTGGCCTCACAATCCAACATCTCGAATGTCTTCAAGATATCGACAGCACATTTTCCTTGGCTAAGGAAAATATCCTCTATATTTTACCACACCCACAAATCGTGTCAAGATTTTTGAAGTGTGATATCTTCTGTAGTCACTCTTCTTAGAATTTGAATGCCATATGATTATCAAGCAGAAATTTCTTATTATTTTGCAGCAATTGAATGGAGGATGAACATACAAACTAAGCAAAATAAACCACACATGAAATAGGCAAGTATTGCTCAGGAATTTATAGTACATTCATCATCATATTATCCAGTGTATAATAGATTACAAATAAGTAGAATTCGAATGCATGAGAAGTAAATTCGAATTCTCCAAGTGGATAATACTGTATCTAACTAAATCTCTAACTCAATGTCTCCCAATCAATATCGGAGTCCATCAAATCAACTCTTCGATGACCAATAACTCCAACAAATAGTGACAACTAGTTAACTCATTGCAACTGAGTGTGGTAGGTGAACAAAAGCGCTCCTCCACATGCATGCACACATTATCCATGCAAAGCATGCGCTATCCAACTGATAGTGAGTCATATGAAGGTAATTGAAGGCTAACTATGGCTAATTAGTGCTAACTCCAATTAACTGAAGTAGGTTGGTTCCAGGACTCCCAGTAGCTCCTAAAATGTAGGGATTAGTCTAGGAGGCACCCCCATTGATGCATGCACATGCAGCAAGTGGCAGTTAAACTCTAGCATTGTCCCCCACACTTCAATGACTAGTACATGTGGCCCCATTGGGCCATGTAAACCCAATTTCACTAGTGGACTCTTTTAATTAATTTAACGTTCCTAAGTTAGGAAATAATTAATCTAATAGACATTTTACTAAGGGAGGATTAATAATCCTAACACCCCCCCTTAATCCTAACTTGGACAACTATGGGCCCTAGTAACAAGACCATAGGTCACCCAAATACAATCTAGAAGAAAAGTAAAAAATGATACTTAGAACAATTGAAGAAATAGGGGAAAACCTCATGGGAACCCCCCCCCCAAAAAAATAAGTAGGAAAATAGCAATCTGCAAGCTATCTTTAGAAGAAAGAAGCTTTCTCCTTAGAGTCCAAGTTTTCTTATAATTAAGCGTCCCTACATGCATATGGGAACTAGGGTATAACAAGGGAATGGTCTGAGTAGAGAAAGGAAAGAATAGATAAAGAGTGGACGAATTGAGGCTGTGAAAATAAGAATAAGAGGTAACAGTAGAAGAGACATGATTACTACATGGTGAAAAAAGGTTTCGTAATGAAAGTAGGAAGAGGACTCTGGTTGAGGTACAAGAATATCACAACAATTTTGAAGAGAGAGACTTCCATGCAGGATTCCAGGTCAAATGATTGTCGTAGTACTGAAGGAAAGAGGACCATATTATTATCCCATAAGAGAATAATATCCCTACTTAATCCTGGAACTATGTCAAACCCATGAACTTATGCACATCATTGATATCTAAGGTAAGAACCAAATTATTGTCACCTAATTTTGTGATTAGTCAAAGTAGTAAGGGAATTGAAAGTAGTGGAAGTAATTCAACAACTCAGATAGAGTATACAACACCTAGTACTAGTACCACACAAAAAAAAATGGTGGGGGTGGACCCGACTTTGAAGTTTCTTGTTTTTTCTGAATGGGAGAAGAAGATCCAAACCAACATTTTTTCCTTTGATAAGAAATATAGGAAATCAAGCAAGTACAAGATGAAGCTGCCAAGCTTGCACAGTTACTAACAACATTTAGAATCTATGGTTACCTGGTATATGAAATAACATTCGACTACACAAGATATAACATTGGCTAGCATCAAGGATTCCTTGGTAAAGGAATTCAAAAATTCTAAATTTGAGTTGCAATTTCTTATATAATTGAAAGATATCGGACAGTTGTCGAATGAACTAGTTTGATAGTTTAACCAAAGATTTCAAGTATTAAAAGAAAGATTGACATTCCATTTTTTGAATGAGCAGCACATATAATGGTTTATCATAGGACTATTTCCACATATCCGTTGTCCTTTGACACAACATAAGATTCCAACATAACAATATTCACTAGAAATTGTCATGAAATTGTAAGTGTCTCCTATAGGATATACAAGTACAAGGATGGATCAAGTTCAGTCACAATTAGCGACATTAAAAATACAATTACAAGAGGTTGCTAAAGGGGAGAAAAAATGAGAAGAAATATGGTGCACTAATTATAGTATAAAAGGACATCATCGAAAAAAATTCCCTTCTTTTAGAGCTTATTTGGTTACTATATATCCAAATCAATTTCCTTCGAGAGGGGTTGTATTGCGTGAGATATGTAGAGTACACCATCCTTCAATCATTTGTCCTTTATTACAAAATTATGTGAGAACTCACAAAATCTTGTTTTGCATATTTTTCAAATTTATAGGACATTATGAGAAATATTGTTTTGCATGTCATCTAATGAAAGAGAATACCTCAAATGCATATATATTCTAAGGAGAAGCCAAAATAGAAGGTGGGAATCCAAAAAGTAATGATCTAGTGGGGGTTATAATTAGATAAGAAGAGGTGGCTTTAGAGGTCATGGAAGAGGAGGATTTGACAAAGGAATAAGAGGGCCGATCATATGCTATAATTTTGGGTAATAGGGACATTTTTCCTAGGATTGTCAAAAACTTGTGAATGACATGTACATATTGTAGATAGATGGACTGTTAGAGTTTGCACTTTGATTCAATTATGTTATATATTTAAATTGAAATATAGAAAAACACAACAATACACAAGAACAAAAACAATTTCCTTGTGGAAACCATAAAGGAGAAAACCCCGCAAACTTCTTCAAAATAGTTATGTTACTAAGTACAATGTCAAACCAAGATAGAATACCCAGAGAAAGATAGCTTTGACAACTTCTTCTTCTTCTCACACTAGCCCACTTATCTCTCTCTTTATTTAATGAACTTGAGTGAGTGAGTGTGTGTAAATTAGAAAGGGAACCTGCCTATTTATATTCTTCATCTGTGTGACTCACTTACCTAACTAGTCCATCCAGGGTCTCTATTTTTGGGACGACCTACCTAGAAGACTCAAAATACATTTTATATAATACTTCTTCTGGGGACTATTTCCATGACTTATAATAAAGGTTTTACCTTGATATTCTGAAATGAACAAGTACAATAATGACATCCCCAAACAAAGGAAAACATATTCGATGGAAGTACAATAGAATACAATAATAATATACAATATAATATATTTCAAAGTTACATTTTCAACAACAAACCCTCTTAACTAGGAAGGTATTCTCTCTACTCGGTCATCGTTAGAATTGGACACAGTCTTTGGAAATCATTGTTGGATCATCATCATTGGATCATCGCCTTCATATCATCATCGCTGGATCATCATCTCTGGACCATCTTCACTAGATCATCATAACTACTGCATCAATTCTCATCTTGTTGACCATTTACTAGTGACATATTTTTAAGCTATCCATCCTTAGAAGATTCTATAGAGACAACCCTGTTTCATGCTGGATGTAGGCCTAGATCACATCTAGGTATTCATATTCTCCATGAGAAATCCATTAAGTAGGTACAACCCAAGACCACACTTTACATTGCCACAACAATCACCTGCGTCTCCTACTGTCATCTCATTGTATCATGGTCATCTCATCATCATACACGAAGAGAATCCCAGATACATAGCTCATGTCCAACAGATCATATGCATCTCCCACCCAATGGTTACAACCCAGGAGCACCCCAGGTGCATTACGTCTCTCAGCAGTCATCCCACGTATACCAGCATGGGAGCGTAGCCAGGAGCACCGTAGGTGCATTACGTCCCAAGGACCACCTATGTCTTCTACCATTCAAGAACTAGACTAGGTGTAGAAAAAATGTATTTGTTTACTGGTGGACCTTTCATTATCTCCATCATTGGAATTCATCCAGGAGAAACCCGAGTGCATTACGTCCTAGGGACCACCTACGTCTTCCACCATGCGAGACCCATATCTAGTGCATCTGCATCTTTCAGTGGACCTCTTGTCATCTCCAACATGGGAGTACAACCAAGAGCACCCCAAGTGCATTACATCCCAAGGACCACCTGCATCTTCCACCATGTGAGAACCATATCTAGTGCATTTTCATCTTCCACTAGAACTCTCATCTTCTCTAGCATGGGAGTATATCCAAGAGCACCCCAAGTGTATTACGTCTTAAGGACCACCTGCATCTTCCACCATGTGAGAACTGTCTCTTCTGGTCTCACCACTCTCTCTTTCTAGGGACCTTGATCTAGATAAAACCAAGCCTCTCTCTGAAGTATTCGAACTTCACTTTGGCTAGCGGCTTGGTCAACATGTCGAATATTTTCATGTCTGTCGCCACATACTAGATCTTCACTACTCCTCTCTACACTATATCCCGGATATAGTGATACTTGATCTCAATATGCTTTGACTTGTCATAGAACACCAAGTTCTTCAACAACTTCACACAACTATGGTTGTCACAAAATATACAAGTCACCTCTAACTCAAGATCAATCAAATTTGACAGTAGCTTCTGAAGCCATACTGTCTCACGACTAGTCAAACAAGATACAACATACTTTGCTTCAGTTGTACTCAACGCCACACATGACTGCTTCCTGCTAAACCAGAAGATCATATCAGATCCCAAATTGAAGCAACATCTCAAATTGATATTCCTATTTGTGCCATGACCTTCCCAATCTAAATCAACATAACCATGCAGGTTAATATTCTGATTCGCTTCATACTTGAGCCCATACTCAAATTTACCCTTCATGTACCTCAATATATGATTTGCAGCAATCAAGTGAACATGAATCAGATCTATCACGAAATGGATCAAGGTGATCACATAAAAGCATATTTCTAGCCTCATGTTAGTCATGTACATAAATGAACCAATTATATGTCGATACATCGTGACATCGACTATCTCTGATGAAGCATCGCACAATAGCTTCAAGTTTGATTCCATTGGTGTGGCCTCACAGTCCAACATCTCGAATGTCTTCAATATACCGACCACACATTTTCCTTTGATAAGGAAAATATCCTCTGGATTTTACCACACCCACAAATCGTGTCAAGATTCTTGAACTATGATATCTTCTGTAGTTACTCTCTCTGCAGTGGAGCACCACCCTCCCTCTTCCTCTTGTACTCTATGTATTGGAACATTCTGTACTGGAGTGAGAGGTATCTTCATACGTTAATGATATTCTATGTATCCATCTATGTCATCTCTCAAGGTCATTGGATACCAAGATACTCCATCTCAAAATTTGTTGAGTGTTCCTCTTACACCCATCTATGAGATTCTCATTCGTTGTAGGGTTGTATCTTCAAACTTGTATAAAAGGTTGAGATTTCCATCACTCTAGGTGATCTTCAATATCTTCATGTAAATGTATGTGTTATCCCACAGGTGCCTTATGAAGTCATACAAATCCTTCTACACACATGTGGTTCTCTGCTTGATATGTACTTCTACTTCACTAGAGAAATGTGTCTGGTCAATGGATAACATATCGCCATAATATACTCCCTTTTTTTGAGTGAAACAACAATCCCTACTTTGTATTTGTTGATGTTTTCATATGTTGCATGCTTGATCTTGTATATCCACATGGAAGACACTATGAAGTTACCTTCAGGTCTTAGAGCCATATCATGTACATCATTCTCCATGATCAACTAGTATTCTTTGATCATAGTCTCCTTCCATTTATTCTCGGTTTCTTCTTCATAGCTGAAAGGATCTGCATCAATGATGTCGCACAACAATGCCACATAAATGGAGTGTGTCTGAGGAATCTTTCTTTCTTTGGAAGTCCCATCATACTTTTATTCATCATGGATTATATCTTGTTCCCAATATGGTCTTCATCTCTTGAGGTGGATTTGTCGCTCTCTGTGGCTTTGTCATATCACAATTCTTATATTCTTCTGAAGCTCTTTCTTTAGTCATGGTGTCTACGACTATGGGAGGTTTAGGTTTCTCTTCATGTACATTGTTGGAGTGAATATTCTACTTGAACCATCATCACGTGTTCTTTGGAACAAGTCTCATCCTTATTTTCTTGTAGATCATTGTACACGATCTTTCCTACAAGTCAAATTTATTTGCATGATTAGAAACATTTCATAATTTCCAAAACATATTAAAAGTGGCTAGTTCTAATTCATAAAGACATATTTCACACAATCATGTAATTATCTTATCCCATGCAACATTTATCCATGTCCCGTATACATAGGATAACTTTCTATATTCCTTCCATCTCTACCAAAAAATTATTAACGGTGTGCACTATTCCCAATATGTCAACAAAGAGGTTTCATTCTAGATAAGTAGCAATGGAATGTTATACAACACCAAGGGATACTTACCCATCACATGAAAGTTGGTAGTATATTGTTCATGAATGCAAACATTTTGACAACCATAATTCATTTTCTAAATATAGGAACATAAATATATAAACAATATCATATGACAATTCAAATACTTATATTTGTTAGTTTGTTTGGTGGACTCCCTTTTGATCCTTTCCTTCTTTCATGAATTATTGAAGTCTTTGACAATGTCCTCTACTTAATCATCTAATTATGAGGACCTGTGCCTGTCTTTCTCATGTTGAGCAAGTATTCTATACCATATATCACATGGGACTGTGTATTAGTTTTGTATCTAAGTGTCACTTATTCATTCACATCTACATCCCTTATCTCAATACTGATATGGATAAGAGGTTCTTATTTATAATGGGTTGAATCCTTCTGAATTAAAGTACATATTCCTCATTACTTGAGGAATATTCTTTTGTTCTTTTCCTTTCTGGTTCATCTTCTTTAGCAATGTGACCATGATGCCTCTTCTTTTTGTTTCTCTTGGAGGATTCTTTGTTTATGGTACAATCTTTGGAGTAGTGTCCCTTCTCATCACATGTGTAACATCTAATAATGGATATATATCTTCTTGGTCTCCTTTGTATTCTATGATGGTGGTCCTCCCTCTTGTTGTGATTTCTTCTAGTGTGAACTATGAGAGCTTGATCATCATTTTTTCCCATCTTCTCTTTTCTTATTATTATCCAAGCTTCTTCTTGAGTGCATTCTTACCATAGTTTGTTGAAGGTGATAAAATTCCTTCTGGCACATATTCCTTGAATGAATGAGTCCCATGATCTTGGTAGACCATTCAAGGTGGTCATAATGATATCTCCTTCTTCTACCTTTTCATCAACTGCTTCAAGTTGTTCCTTGATTTGAGAGCCCTTGTGAAGTAGGATTGTATGGTGTCTGATTTTATCTTCACATTCTTGAGCTAGTTCCTTAATGTAATATTTTGATTGATGTTATTCCCTTCAAATAAGTTCGTCAAGGAATCAAACACCTCCTTGGATTTCTTCAAAGATGAAACATGGGGAATGATATGATATTTAATATAATTTGCAATAATTCTCTTGGAATTGACCAAGTTCTTATTGTGGATAACCTTTTCTTCATCTTAATTCAAAACACATAAACATTAATAGATAGATGAACAACAAGATAGCTCATTGTTTATGAAAAACCTTCATTACTCATAGTGGAAATTTTAGAGAATAAACTAGAGAGCATTCATACAAGAACATAGGTTCAAAGAGTTAGAACAATCTCATAGTTAATGGACAACGGATGAAAACGAAATAGTTCACATTCAACAAATCCATAGCACAGCATTTGAACATTCCACCAGGCTTTCTCCAACATGCAACTTTGTCATTATCTATTGCAAAAGGAAATAGTTCTTCTTACAACATGTTCTCACAAATATATTTGGGAAAAAGTCCTTTTCTTCTATCTAACTCTCCTATACTTATACTAGAAGCAAAATCCTTGGGCTGCCCCTCAGTGACCTTTGAGCTTCCCCCAACCGTTCAGTCCCACAATTTTGTCTTTTAATGAGTGCTCATGATTTATACAATACGTTACATTTCATATTGATATTTTAAGAGCACTTTAACATGGTGCTATTAAGGATGCAAATATGACGCTAACGGGGGTGTCATTTAAGAAGCAAAAGAGAACACTCTCTAGGAAGCAAAATAGGATGTTATTTAGGAAGCAAACCTCGACGTTGTTTAGGAAGCAAAGTTGGACATTATTCTGGAAGAAAACCTTGATGTTGTTTAGGAAGCAAAGTTGGACGCTATTTTGGAAGAAAAAAAAGAGAAGCTATCTTGGACGTCATAAAGGATGCTATTTAGGAAGCAAAAAAGGACGTTTTTTTAGACGCTTTAAGTTTTGAGCATGACGCATCCCATTTAGCATCTAGTTTTACCACTCAATGTAAAAAAAAATACACTAAAAAGGGACGCTAAATGGGATGCCAATTCTAGGATTTGTTGTAGTGGTAGTTCCCATCATTTAAAATATAGGGATTGTGCTTGTGGAGATTATTGGTGATTTGTTACGCAGACAAAACTAGTAAACATAACTATATACTGTAACAATATTATATGAATTATCATTAACAACCAGAAAATAGTAAGCTTTGTTTTCATAATAATCTTATGAAATATTTAGTTTCTTATGGTATGCATTATTGGAAATATGGTGTACCAAATATGCCTTGACTGGAAGAGTTATTATCTTAAAAATATACTATATGTTCAAATTGGGTAACTCTTAATTGCTAGCTAAGGGGGATATTGGTGAGGTCAACGAAGTGTTAAACTATTCAGTCTTTCACTGTTATGGACTACTACACTCACATGGAATGAGATACAAAGAGATGAAACTGGGTGCAATTTCCAAGGAATTTTAGGGGAACAGATACTCCTTGGACCTATCTTATGTGCCAAAGGAAGTCTGCTCTTCATGGTGCAACCCCACCAGGTATGGTTTTGCAACACTCCCCAAAAAAAGTCTTAACTTTTAAGCATCAAGTTTTTACTTTTAAATGTTGTCTTTGACATGTCTTTGATAGAATTGTGGTTACATTTAATTCAATTGGAGGGCTTGGTGGACTCTTTCTTGTCAAGGATCAAGAGTTTTTTATAGCATATTTTAGTACCAAACAATTTAGATTTTACAGTTTATTGGGGCATATGTTGTGTGCATTAATAGGATTTTAGAGTGTGACAAGCCATAACCATTTCTCATTCATCACATCAGTGATATTTATGCTCACCATACAGTTTTCAGAAACCATGATTCTACCTATAAAATTGCAGGTGTGCACATTTCTTTGCTTTGATATTAGTGCTCTAAAAATTAATTGACCTATCAAAGGAAGATGCATTTCATGTTTTCTATCATTAAGGTGTAGGTCAAAAAGATAATACAAAGGGCTCTAATAAGGTTGGAAGTTGAAACCAGTTCAATCTTAAGGGTTTCATAAGAGCCAATGGATTTTATATACGATTTAGTTGATGTAATATGTATGAAATACAATTCACCTGGGGTTTTTTCACATATTTAAAGAATAATTAAGGTGAACTATATGGTCTGTAAACAACATTCTCTTCCAATAAAACTATGTATGTGAAATTATATTTGAACTAACCATGACTTGAAAATAAATTCCTGATCTATAGACTGGACTTATCTCACGGGGGATTCACCTTGTTGAGCAATATATTATCACGTTCATTCATAAAGGGGGGTTTTTAATTGTCAAAAATAAGGTCAATATATTGTAGGTATTGGGGGGAAGAGAATAAGGTATGGGGGATTTATAGGTATTGGGGGGTATAAAAAGAGGTTTCTAGTAAAAATAAGGAATATATTGTAAAATAGGGGATTTTTAATGGGGAAAATGTATTGGGAGGGGAGCTCAACAAAATGATTTCTGTAAGTAATTATCAATATCTAGTGAAATTAGGGGTATTCTTTAATATCCCATGAACGAAGGCGTTATGCATGGTTTCACTAAGTGAAGACCATGTGACTTATATTTACCTACTATTAAACGGGATTTGCCAAAAAAATATGTGTAGCTTCCAACCTTATTGTATAATGTTCCATATGTTATTTACGTTGCAACTAAGAATTAACAGAACGTTGTCTCAATAGATTTCTTAATAGAAAATCTTGAAACATACATTCTTACAGGTAGAGTTGTTTTAGATGGTTGGGGAAAATGCTTCTTTTGAATTGTTTTTTTTTTTTGTTAATTCATTCTATTATATGTCTTATTTACATGAAACTAGATGGTTCCAAGGTACATAGCTATCATATGGATGGTTTTCGTGAGCATCTGCAAAATGAGCAAAACAAATATTTTCATAAACATGAGATAGATTTGCATTTCTACTCCAGTAACGACATTGACATGTGACACACTACATCTATGATTTCCTTTTGAATGTTGAAATAGTAGAATGCATATAAATAATTTGATAAAGAGTATTTAGTTATATTGAATTCTAGTTCAATGGTTGTGCATGATTCATGCTACTACCTAATCCTAATTTTTAGGTTACATTATCTTAACCATGATTTATCAGTAGATTTATGAATGATGAACATGAAATCTACGAAGGTAAGCTATTGTAGACTCCGGTTTAAAAATAAGATGTTTCCCTTACATAAAGTACAACTAACTTGCTTTCTCCATCATCTGTTACTAAAACTCTTAGTACAAATAGAAGGATTTCTATTGGGAAACAAAGTTCAAAGGTTTTAAGTTGTCCCAGTTCTATTACTCCTTTTGAGAATCGGTCAAGTGTGTGGTTCAGTTTGTCTTTAATGAGCATATATCGGATTGTATAGTTTATCAAAGAACTGATCCACAATATGAATATTACCTCATCCAAAGGATTGCAGAAGTCAAAGGTTGTGCTCTACAAATTTTAGGCACATCATCTAGTCTAGGATGTTGTTGCATGTATGACAACATTGAAAAAAAGGTACTTAAAATCATGATGCTTTGATAAACTTCTTCTATGCTTGAATTTATTCTTCATGGTAAGTTCCTTGGTCTATGCACTTTGTTCGAAGAACAACCACTTTCAAAATGAACTTTATATGTTGCCGTTGTTTCATAAATGGAGCATCAGGTGTCCCAGTTTGAATCTCTAGAGAGAAAGATCAAGAAATTATCCTATGCATTGGCTTTCAAGGAAACTCAGAATGTTTTCAATCATGTTGTTGTTTCATAATGCCTATTTCTATAGCAAGATTCATTAACATTTTATTTTATTTTATTATGAATTGATTGCTATAATGGTATTAAGAAGGCATGCACCTATTTTAGCGGGTGTAGGTTCTATTAGTTTTTTCTTGTGATCTTTTAGGTATAACAAAACTTCTGAAATATCAATTTCACATTAGTTGTATGATGGAAAGAAAGTGTCTTTGTTATGGGGTTGGTTTGTTGTGATGGAGAGGTCCATATGAATGATAAGTGTGTATTGCTTGAAGGCAGGTTGGTGGATCATAAATAATTTCTTGTTTCAAGATTTCATTTAAATTGAAAATCTAAATCCATGGATACAAGCAAAACATTAAGGACTACACACATAATAAAAGTTTGACCAAGTCTCACCACTGTATAACACATATGTACATACATAAAGTAACCACACCCCCCAAAAATAGAAATAAAGGAACATATTAGTAACTTTTGGAAAGAACATATGACACAACTGAATAAACAAGAAAATGAGGAATTTTTCAGATTTGGAGGTGCTTAACCCTCACAATGTGTCATTACTAGATGTATTGCATCAGAAAAATGACGACAGAAGGGAAGAAATTGTGTGCCCTCAACAAGGAAAAGCACTAGATAGCCATGTATTTGTATAAAAAATTATAACTTCCCTCTATCTACCTCACAAGAAAATGCTGTCAAGATTAAAGTGCATAAGAATACATCTAGCTAGATGAATATTTCTGTTTTTGTAATGTTTACAAACATGTTGAATTATGTTAAATGCAATTCACTGAGTTAAATATGAAGTCTCTATTGGAAACTAAATACTTTTATTCAAGTAAATTCATCCTTCTAAGTCTAATTGGGAATCCTTTACTTGAAAGCTATGCATCTATTAAATGCTTCAGTAATTTCAAAGGGAAAAACTTTATGGCTTATGTTTTCTAATTTATTGCTTTTTTAAAACAGTTTTTTTGAAGATATTGTAATGCATTTTTCTTGAAATTCTCTTCTCATGTAACAATTCTATTAAGTTTACCCATAAGAGAAAGATGGGTATAACATTGTAGGTGACATCACAACCATTATTGAAAATGATCAGAAAGATGGAAAGAATTCTGGAGATCTGTGTTCATATAGCAAGGAAAATATGCATAAGGAACATAATATCCCTTCCATGTCTGAAAGTGATTTGTGTATAGGTATGTCTTTGCACCGAACATGTGGAAAATAATCCAACCAACAAAATTGAAGTGCCAACTAAATAACAAAATCAGAAATAAAACCATTTCCATTAATGGAAGGGGATGAAAACCTAGATTGTGATTCTTATAATGAAGAGAAAATTGCATGGTTGCATTATGATGTTTATGATACTGGAATTGGAATTCTAGGTAAATGATAACTAATGGTGTTTGGATATCATTTTGTAAACACTTCCACAGAAGCACTGATATTTAGGTTGAATAGCTTATATATCTTAAAATTGTAGAGTGTAACCCACTACAACTCTTCTAATTCTTAATGCTACACTTGTAGTGGTACATGTTATCACTTGTTTGTTCTAGTTCTCCATAAATATGTAGATTCTAAAAGATTCCTAAATGCAACTTGTCTATTTTGAGTAGAAAAGGCATTGCCAACTTTGTTTTGAAATTACATTCAAGTGTGGGTCATGCACAAAAATATGACAAAAATGGACTTGGTCTTGTGAATTGCAAACAACTGGTGAGTTATTTGTATCATTTCATTATCACTTGCATATTTACTTTATCCATTGTTATTTATTAATTCTATTTTTTTTAATTAGAAGAAAATGAACATACATAGTAAAGTTTGTTGTATTTTTATCATGAAATATCTTAGTCTTTAATGAGTTGTAAAGATCACTAAGAATCCAGTTTTTCTTGAACTTTTCATCTCCAAGAACCAACGATAAAATAGTTTAATCATATTTGAATTGAAATATTAAATTGTTATTTCCAAATATACATAAGATAATAGATCCTTTGTTGTGATATACTATTCTGAAAATATGGGATGGATTTATTATTAATGCTAAACTTTTTTCTCCTTCGAGAAGTATTTTTCCAAAATCATTTTAATATTATACCACCCTTTATCATCAAATGATTGAATTTTGCCTGAAATCTAAAACTAGATGTCAAAATGATTTGAATACTATAATTTCTCCATTAAATTTCAAACAAATATTTAGGATTTGGATAAACATCGAGCATATTTAATGACTTGATGGTCCAATATGTTTACAAAGGAGAAGCTTGCTTATGTTTTGTCTCGAGATGCTCTTCCACCTTGAACGCTAAAACTTTGCCTCCAAATCTGGAATTGACAATTTCATATTTGAGCTTATGCGTTGTATCTCATCCTACATTAATTGCCACTTAACACCATGATACTTAGTTCCACACCATGATGAAAATGAACTAGTGCATAATATGGCATCTTTAAGCACTGTGACCATTGTAACAATGTTTGACACCTATCGAGTGCTTCAATCTCTATCAATAGTTGAAGAGAGGATAAATACAACAAGTCCCTCTTTTGTAGGCACAAATTTCAGGTTCCTTTGTATATTTGACACATATTTCTTGAAACCCTTGACCTGCAACTTGCATAAGAAATATTCTCCAGTTTCATACAATCCTAATTAGGTATAAGCATTGATCATAGATGTATAAGCCACCTGGCCACTGTTGACATTCCATAGACACTAATTTTTTGAATACCTTTATACTTGCATATTGAATTCCTTTCTTTGCATACCCATTAGTAATAGCACACAATACACCATTAGTAACCTTAAAGCCCATTTCTTTCATTATTTTGACAACTTCGAAGACGTGTGCTATCTAGAGATAATCTAACTTTAATGGCCATTGGCCATTTAGTTTATCTTGAGTTATAGATGCTTATAGGGTTAAAGTAATTGGTAATGAGTAATTAAGATTGAGAATATATAAATAAAAGGTCATAAATTCAAATCTATTGAGATTTTTAAAAATGCTCCTTTCTTGATACTAGATACTTGGCTCTTATGACAATTGACACTTGGTGATTGCAACAACTAGCTGGATGGTTATCCATGTATTAGTATAAAAACTTGACACGATCTCCCTAGGAGCTCTTGTGAGTGCTTTCCTCCACGCACTTGGACATGGGCATTAGAATGCTTTTGATACCTATGAGCGAATATTATGTCACTTTATAATAAACAATGATCCCATACCCTTTAACGTATAGTGCAATATATGGCTCGTGGGCTATTTCCCATGGGTGCTTACACTTGCTGATGGGGCCTGATCAAATCTTATATATAAAAAAATATTAAGTAGATATTATTACAAATCTGACTTATTCTATGCCATCAACTATCCAGTATAGCCATAGTATAGTGCAGGCTTGGTATGTCAGATTTTAAGATTAGGATATTAAAGGAGACTAAATTCTTCACTGGCCTCCTCAAATATTGAAAGTCTAAAAGTAATTATACCATGGCATAGCTGGCGCCATAACCAGTCGTGGTATAACAGAAAACATAAAGACAAAAAGACGCCAGTAAGCCCGCATGGTTTTGATCCTCGAGCTATTGCTGGATGTTAAATAATCAGCAATTAGGAAGAGGATCTCCACAGAGTCCGCTGTTATCAGAATAGGAAGATACTGGAAACTTTTGAAGCAGGAGCCCTTGGGGAATTCTTCCTGACAAGGAATTATGCGACAAGTTCAATTGCAACAGAGACGTGAGATTCAGAAACGCATTAGGGATTCCTCCGCTCAAGCGATTTTCATTCAGCTCCAGAGTGTTCAGTTGTGCCAAATTCCCAAGCGTATTGGGTATGCTGCCGGACAGTGTATTGGAGCTGAGATCCAGTACCTTCAGTCGCTGTATCGTGCCAATTGAGGAGGCTATCGATCCACTCAAAGAATTGTGCGACAAAACCAACTGTTCCATAAGTTTTTGATCGCCCACCTTCAGAGGTATTGAACCCGTGAAATTGTTGTGGGACAAGTTAACAATCTCAAAATTCCCCTCTGGAGACCTGCTCTTCATGGAGAATACGGCAGTTATAGGCCCCTTTAGGTAATTTGAATGGAGGTCCAGATTGCCTAGGATTTGCAGGTTGCGAATCTCTGCTGGAATCGTGGATGTCAATGCGTTGTTTGACAAGTTCAGAGAATATAATCCCGTCATGTTGCCCAACCATGGTGGTATGGTTCCCGTGAGGCTGTTGCTCGACAAGTCGAGCGTATTAAGACCGGCCGGCATTGTCGATAACCACTCGGGAATTCCTCCCTTGATGCCGCAATCAGCGAGAGAAAGCTGAAGCAATCCAGTGAGGTTCGATATCACTGTGGGCACACTAACAAAATTGAAACTATTGAATGAAAGATCCAAGTTTTGCAGATAAGAAAGCTTTGATAATTCCTTCGGAAGGCTCCCAGAGAGATTGTTTTGAGAGAGATAAAGAAACTGAAGCCTAGCAAGATTTCCTACAGACTTGGTAATCGAACCCGATAGCCTGTTATTATTTAGATAGAGATCCGTGAGGCTTAATAAGTTACCCCACGAAGCAGGAATGCAGGGGCCGCCGATCATGTTATTCTCCATGGAAACACGCTGCAGATTGATCAGAGCTCCCATAGAAGATGGAAGAACTCCGCTCAATTCGTTTTCGTCAAGACGAAGAAACCCAAGAGACGTGATATTCCCCATTGAGGGCGGGATGCTGCCGCCGAGTTTGTTTGTATTGAGGTACAGGATGGACAGATTCGATAACATACCGATAGAATTCGGTATGCTTCCCGTGAGCCCATTGTCAGACATATCGAGCGACTGCAGAGAACGCAATTCCCCGAGAGACGAAGGAATGGAGCCGCTGAGAAGGTTGCCATGGAGATCGAGAGTAGTGAGGTTGCGGAGACCGGTTATAGAGCTGGGAACAGGACCCATCAACCTGTTGTCGAAGAGATCCAAAACGCGCAGATGCTTGAGACTTCCAAAAATATCCGGAATGCTTCCGCTAAGCCCGTTATCAGACAGATACAATGCTTGGAGATTCTGGAGATTTCCCAGAGACGGAGGGATCGAACCGCTGAGATTGTTACTGTCGAGAATGAGCTGCTTCAACCGCTGGAGCTTCCCGAGTGACGAGGGAATGGAGCCCGTGATTTGTTTCAAGTCCTCCAGGTTCAAGATCTCCAGAAACTCGAGATCTCCCAAGGATTCCGACAGTGTGCCCTTCATATAAACATCGAATATGGAGTCATCCTGGGTGTAAAGCCCCGGCAACAGAAGTCCCACGACTCGTCCAGTTTGATTATTGCAGGATACTCCTTCCCACTGGCAGCAATTGGAACCGTTCCATGACTTCAAACGCCGCGACTGGTCATCGAAAATCCCAGTCTTGAAGCGCAACAGTGCCCTGAGGTCTCCTCCCCCACACTGCGGCGGCCCAGAGGTAGTGGACAAGCCACTGCAACTGAGGCTCAAAGTTGCCAATATAATGGCAGTGGTGATTATAAACAAACTGCGCCGAAGCTGCGATGAACCGGACATTTTTCTGGATGACTATGGAAGAGTGGCGAAATAATTGAAGCCGAAGAAGAGAAGACGTATCTATCTTCGAATGCTCCCCTTGAAGGCGTTTTAAAGGCATTGGCAAACGCGTTTTCTCTACGAAGCGGTGAAGGTAGAAGAGGCCTTCGCCATTTGTTTAATAAGCTGAGGTGGAATTTATGTGGTGTGCGTGCCATGTATTCAATGCGGAGTTTCAGGGTGAAGCTGTCAACCAAATTTGACTTGACTGTATGTGAAACAGCTGTAGCCACAAGGAGCCCACCATTTGACACAATGAAGCATTCAACAATTCCAGCTTGATACGTTGTCAGATCCACTTTCAACCTGTTTTGTGTGTTGGTGTCGTCTCCAATTCTTATCCGGATTCCGTGATTTTGTGCACGCTCTTCCCATCCTTCGCCGCTTGAAGTCCATTAATCATAAGCGAGTTGTCTAGAAGGGACTTTTTGAACATTGTTTTTGGCTGGTTTTTATTAGTTTTTTTTCAAGAATCTTTACAGAATTTTTAAAAACATTGTTAAATCTTATAAAGTATGGATATTAAGGTTTTTTTGTTACCTAATTTTATTTTTGAGCTTAAAGTCATCGCAAAAAAAACTAAAATTACAAAGTGTATAGCTTTAATTCACGAAATTCCCCCCAAAATAAATCAACTTGAAAATAAAAAAGTCCCCTCTTAAACAGCTCCATTCATAAGCACCTACCAGTGCCACCCATTGAAAATAAAGTGCGTAGAGCATTATGCACGTTCTTATCCTTCCTTGCCACTTGTTTGCAATTATTCCTCAACGCCGCCTTCAAAATAAAGTGCACATGGAAGAGAAATTGTAACCTAAACGTAATCTAGACACTTATACTTTTAAGTTTTCTGTATATCGATTGGAACCATTTTTAATGGAAAACCGTAGGGGTTTTAAATCAAACCAAGCCTTTCATTATCAACCATGGTGGACTTTTTCCTATTGCCACAAAATCAAATGAACTGTGTCATTGGTGCTTCATGATTGACGATCGTAAATTTTTCATCTTTTAAATAGTCAAAAGATTTTTAATGTAATGTTGGATAATTTTATTAATATAAAAATAGGATATATAATATTTAAAAATACTATTATTGTTTTTATTTTATATTACTATACAAAGGTTGTATATATATCTTATTTCTTAAAAAAGAAATAGTTACCATAAGATATATATAAATTCAAGACAAAATTCTACTCAATCAATATACAAAAGTACATTTTATTAAAAAAATAAAATATAGTTGCTATATAATAAATGAAATAGTTATTATAAATAGAGTAAAAAAATCTATTTTAAAAGAGTTTTTATAAAGGGTTTAGAGGAATCAAATTTTAAAAAATATAAATCTTTTTTAGATTGGAAATATTGAAAAAGTGTGTAATTCAAAAATCTAATCAATATAAATCTATCTTAAAAGGTTTTTTATCAAGCGTTTAGAGGAATCAAATTTTAAGAGGTATAAATCAAATTTTAAGAGGTATAAATCTTTTTTTAGACTAGAAATGTTGAGAAAATGTGTATTGCAATGTTTATGATTTTAAATTATCTAAGGGTGGAAATGTTGAGGAAGTGTGCAACTCAATGTTTATGATTCTAAGCTATCTAATTTTGTAGTTTTATATGTGTCCTTATAAATATTTTAAATCTAATTTGGGTGGACATGTTACATTTTATAATTTTTTTTATAAAGGATGTGCACTAACTCTAGGATGAACATGGAAGGAGTTACACATCTTCCCTTAGTGGGCTATAGAATGCGCCTCTTTGAGGTAATGAACATGGTAGGAGTTACACATCTTCCCCTACTGGGTTGTAGAATGTGCATATTCGATGCAATCAATCAAAACATATTACATATTGTCATTAAAAATAAAGGCATATAAAGTATTACATTGTGTAAAGAAAAAAGTAATAAGGGTTATGAATAGCCTTTGAAGAAGAATTGAAATAAAAATTTGGATGAAAATTGGAAGCTCATGTAAAAGCATATATTGTGTTTTGTGAATTGTCTTAAATTAACCACCTTTACATGAAAGTTAAATCATTTATTGTGTGTTTTGTGAATCGTCTTAAATTAATCACCTCTACATAAAAATTATTGATCGTTATCTTTTAATAAAAAAAAAACAATTTGAATCAATTTAAATTATAACTAGCAACAACCACATTAAATTAATTAATGTGTCTGAATACGCCGATAGGCGTAAATTTAAGCACATACTATAGTAAAAAACATTAATATAAAAAGTATGTGCCTAAATTTACGCCTATCGGCGTATTCAGACACATTAATTAATTTAATGTGGTTGTTACTAGTAACGGGTGAGCGCATAGACATATCTACAAAGTATTAATAGAAATAATATTGTTTATTTTTATAATAATAATAAATAATATTTAATATATTTATTACCATATTATTTACTTAATATAAAACATAATATACTTAAAATATGTCTAATACAATGTTTTTCCGTATAGTATATATGAAAAATATATTGAAGTTAATTATATCCAATATTTATTATTCACATGTTATAAACTAACCTAATAACATATATCATCACAAATTCATAATGTAACCTAGCCATAATGTTCCATACCATGTTATTGATGTACCAAGTCAACATATGTTCATTATTATTCGAATGAAGATGATCAACATCACAATGTGACATAACCAACGTTTTTCTCTATAGTATGTATTGTGTCACAAAACATACGAAGATGTGACATGAAACCCTTGCAAACTGTGACAATGTGACATAGCCTTTGTTTAATTTCATAACGTGACAAATACATTGGGGAATGCAAGCATTCAAATACTATGTAGGAGGTTCACAAAGGGTTATGATAATATTAATGTGTCACATCTTGGGAATTATCACAATGTGACATTACTGTTGATGAATGTCGATAATGTAACATCACCTGTGATAAACATCACAATGCGACGTAACGCTTATTAAATGCCCACTATCACATTATTAATGTGTCGGATCTTTGGTTTTGTTAACATATACCAACCAACCACTATAACAAACCATGGCTTAATGTCGTTAAGTGATATAACCCTTAATAACGTCACAGTGAAATGTAAACCTTGATAAACATGACAATGTGACATAATAATCTACATTACTATGTAGAATGTGGATGGTTTAAACCATTTCTTTTGTCAAACAAATACACACACACACACACACATATATATATATAAAGAAAATTCTTAAAGAAATTGTCTAAACATCCAAAGACACATTATTATTGTGTTACATCTTGGGCATTATCGTAATGTGACATAACCCTTAACAAATATCACAACGCAACATAACCCTTGATGAATGTCACTAATGTAACATAATTGGTGATAAACGTCACATTGCGACATAACACTTATTAAATGCCCACTATCACATTATTAATGTGTCACATCTTTGGTTGTGTTGACATATACCAACTAAACACTGTAACAACGAATTAACGTCGTAATGTGATATAACCCTTGATAACGTCACAGTGAAATGTAAACCTTGATAAACAACATAATGTGACATAACAATCTACATTACTGTGTAGAATGTGGATGGTTTAAACCATTTATTTTGTCAAACGAATATATATATATATATATATATAAAGAAAATTTCTAAACATCCAAAGACACATTATTAATGTGTTACATCTTGGGCATTATCGCAATGTGACATAACCCTTGATGAATGTTGCTAATGTAACATAACCTGATGTAAACGTCACAATGCGACATAATGCTTATTAAACACCCACTATCACATTATTAATGTGTCACATCTTTGGTTGTGTTGACATATACCAACCGAACACTATAACAACGGCTTAACATCGTAATGTGATATAACCCTTGATAACGTCGTAGTGAAACATAAACCTTGATAAACAACACAATGCGACATAATATATAAAGAAATTTTCTAAACATCCAAAGACACATTATTAATGTGTCACATCTTGGGCATTATCGCAATGTGACATAACCTGCAGATTAAACGTCACAATGTGAAATAACGCTTATTAAACGCCCACTATCACATTATTAATGTGTCACATCTTTGGTTGTGCTGACATATACCAACCAAACACTATACCAATGGCTTAACATTGTAATGTGATATAACCCTTGATAACATCGTCATGAAACGTAAACCTTGATAAACATGACAATGCGACATAACATTCCACATTACTATGTAGAATGTGGATGGTTTAAACCATTTCTTTTGTCAAACGACTATATATATATATAAAGAAAATTCTTACAACATGATGGCAACTAATGTGAGACAATCATTGAGGAATGATGAATTTCAATATCCATGAATGTCACAGTGCAACAAAACCATTAGAATGCACTATTGAGGAATGTCGCAATCCAACATAAGTATTGCTAAATGTCGTAATATAAAAACATTGTTTGTGTACACAGATGAATTTTTTTCGCATTTCAGAAGTAAAAGTCTTAACGTGCTAGAAAAATACATCCTTTTGGCCATACTTAACCATGGTTGACTTTGGTGAACCACGTGGCCATAGTTGATAATGCAACAAGAAATTTTCTAAAGATCCAAAAACACATTATCAAAGTGTCACATTTGGGGCATTATCGCAATGTGACATAACCCTTGACAAATATCACAATGTGACATAACCCTTGATGAATGCCGCTAATATAACATAACCTGTGATAAATGTCACAATGCGACATACCACTTATTAAACGCCCACTATCACATTATTAATGTGTCACATCTTAGGCATTATCGCAATGTGACATAACCCTTCATTAAGGAATGTACCATGGATGGATGTCACAATGCAATATAACCCTTAATAAATAACATAGTGCAACATAATCCATAATAAATGTCAGAATGCAACATAACCATAATAAACATCAAAATATCACTTAACCCGTGATGAATGTTACAATGATCGACATCAAAAGTCACATTATGAATGTGTCACATATTGGGTTGTGTGGGTGTATATAATTTTTTAATCCTTAATGAATGTTAGAATGGGACATAACCCTTTGTCATATTATACATATAACCCTTTCTCAATGTCAGAATGTGACATAACAATTAATAAACATCATAATGCAGCATAACACAATGAACTTCGAATGTCACATTAACCTGCGGATTAAACGTCACAATGTGACATAACGCTTATTTAACGCCCACTATCACATTATTAATGTGTCACATCTTTGGTTGTGTTGACATATACCAACCAAACACTGTAACAATGGCTTAACATCGTAATGTGATATAACCCTTGATAACATTGTAGTGAAACGTAAACCTTGATAAACATCACAATGCGACATAACATTCCACATTACTATGTAGAATGTGGATGGTTTAAACCATTTCTTTTGTCAAACGACTATATATATATATATATATAAAGAAAATTCTTACAACATGATGGAAACTAATGTGAGACAATCGTTGAGGCATGATGAATTTCAATATACATGAATGTCACAATGCAACAAAACCATTAGAATGCACTATTGAGGAATGTCGCAATCCAACATAAGTATTGATAAATGTCATAATATCAAAACATTGTTTGTGTACATAGATGAATTTTTTTCGCTTTTCAAAAGTAAAAGTCTTAACGTGATAGAAAAAAACATCCTTTTGGCCATACTTAACCATGGTTGAATTTGGTGAACCACGTGACAAGAAATTTTCTAAACATCCAAAGACACATTATTAATGTGTCACATCTTGTGCATTATCGCAATGTGGCATAACCCTTGACAAATATGACAATTTGGCATACCCCTTGATGAATGTCGCTAATGTAACATAACTGGTGATAAATGTCATAATGCGACATAACGCTTATTAAACACCCACTATCACATTATTAATGTGTCACATCTTTGGTGGCCTTGACATATACCAACCAAACATTATAACAAACCATGGCTTAACATCATAATGTGATATAACCCTTGATAATGTCTCAATGAAATGTAAACTTTGATAAACATCATAATGGGAAATAACATTCTACATCACTATGTAGAATGTGGATGGTTTAAACCATTTCTTTTGTCAAACGACTATATATATATATATATATATATATATATCTATATCAAGAAAATTCTTAAATAAATTTTCTAAACATCCAAAGACACATTATTAATGTTTGACATCTTGGGCATTATCACAATGTGACATAACCCGATGAATTATTTTTTCTTTTCAAAAGTAAAATTCTTAACGAGACTGATAAATACATCATTTTGGCCATACTTAACCATGGTTGACTTTGCTGAACCACGTGGCCATAGTTGATAATGCAACATGAAATTTTCTAAAGATCCAAAGACACATTATCAAAGTGTCACATCTAGGGCATTATCGCAATGTTACATAACCCTTGACAAATATCACAATGTGACATAACCCTTGATGAATGCCACTAATATAACATAACTTGTGATAAATGTCACAATGCGACATAACGCTTATTAAATGCCCACTATCACATTATTAATGTGTCACATCTTGAGCATTATCGCAATGTGACATAACCTTGATAAATATCACAATGTGACATAACCCTTCATGAATGTCGCTAATGTAACATAACATGTGATAAATGTCACAATGTGACATAACGCTTATTAAACATCCACTATCACATTATTAATGTGTCACATATTTGGTTGTGTTGACATATACCAACCAAACACTATAACAAACCATGGATTAACATCATAATATGATATAACCCTTGATAACGTCACAATCCAACATAACAATTGATATTTTTTTGCATACCTTTAACTTTTTAACATATTTATTCAACACCTAGGCATCCTAACATTGGTTAATATGTGTATTTAAAGTCATAAAGTCCTCCAAATTTCAACAACTTATTTCCTATCCTGTATAAATATGCATTTATGAGCTACGTCCTAGGATTCCTCTCCCAACCATGTCAAGTGTGCAAATACCATACATAGTTCTCAACCATCCCAGAATGTCATCCATATCCTCAATCAAATGCCTATCATAACCTTGGAAGGTGACATGTGGCAGTTCAAGGTATTTTTCTTTCCCCCCAATCCCCATATGCTTCATTTAGGGTAGATGTAGCATGATCCCCACCTAGATCATGTTAAGAACAAACCATGGCTTAACGTCATAATGTGATATAACCCTTGATAACATCACAATCCAATATAACAATTGATAAATGCTATTTTTTTTCATACCTTTAACTTCTTAACATATTTATTCAACACCTAGGCATCCTAACATTGGTTAATATGTGTATTTAAACTCATAAAGTCCTCCAAATTTTAACAACTTATTTCCTATACTATATAAATATGCATTTATGAGCTACGTCCTAGGATTCCTCGCCCAACCATGTCAAGTGTGCAAATACCATACATAGTTCTCGACCATCCCAGAATGTCATCCATATCCTCAATCAAATGCCTATCATAACCTTGGAAGGTGACATGTGGTAGTTCAAGGTATTTTTCTTTCCCCCCAATCCCCATATGCTTCATTTAGGGTAGATGTAGCATGATCCCCACCTAAATCATGTTAAGAACTCTAAGACCCATATCTAGTTTTCAAAACCTTGTAATCTCATTGATATTCCAACTCAGAGGTGAATGATATCCCAAATAGGTCATGTCTAGTGATTCAATGCATCATTTTGGGCCCTTAGTGACTAGAATCTTCCATCATGGCATAAATTTTAGGTTTCCTTCCTTAACCATGGTATGGGTATGAAGACACATGTTTAGTGCTCAAACATCCTAATGGAACCCATATCCCCACTCATAAGCCAAATATACCCTTGGGAGGTATTGTGTGGTGGTTCAAGTCACGTTTCTTTATCCTAGATGGTTAGATACTTCTTATAAGACTTGAGGCCTATGCTTCCTCCCTCAACCATGTATAGGGCCACGAACATAAGTGCATTAAGTTGGTGGACCTTTTAGATGCAATTGAAATTTCAAAAAACTGACATGTTTATGACACGACTTTCTTTTCTCAATCATTTCTTTAAAAATTATATAGTGCACTACTAGACACTAACCTCCAAGTACTACAAAAAATCCAATCCATCAACATTACATTAATACCTCGAAAATATGCACTAACACTTGTCATATTTACCAATTTTTGTATATTTATTCCATTTTTTAGGCATTCAAAGGTTCCACTAACATAGACATATACCTTGTAGTTTGCTGACAAAATAAAATGTCAATGTTAAAAAAAAAAATTGAGTTGTCAGTGTTAGTAAATAAAATGTCAATTTAAAAAAAAATAAAATGTCAATGTTAGTAAATAAAATTTATATATTTGGAAAGGTGATTCAATTTCCAACCTTTCATATTTTTTAATGGACGCAACATTCATGTTGTAGATATGTCAAAATACCCATGTAAGATGAAGGATTTATGATTTTTCAGTTATGTTGTAATGTGCAAAAAGAGACCATCATTAGCTTGCACTCACCCATTATACCTCATCATAAAACCCTCCAGACCCCTATCATAAGACCAAATATCCCATCAAAAAATCATGTGTAGTGGTTTGAAGTGTACATATTTCTTAGCCATGAATGCCTAAAAATTACTTTTCGTACCTAATATTGGGGTTCTTCCGTCAACCATGTGTAGTGGTTTGAAGTGTACATATTTCATAGCCATGAATGCCTAAAAATTACTTTTAGTACCTAATCTTGGGGTTCTTCCCCCTTAAGTTCATCCCTAGAGGTCAAAACCTCCTCATAGTGTTAATACACATGAAAAAAAAGGAGAAGAATACCCATGGGAAGTCATATGTGTTGCACATAAAAATTTTGGGAATCAATTTATCCTCTAAGTACTATAAAAAATCCAATCCATCAACATTACATTAAGACCTCGAAAAGAAGCACTAACACTTGTCATATTTACCAATTTTTGTATATTTATTCCATTGTTTAGGCATTCAAAGGTTGCACTAACATGGACATATACCTTGTAGTTTGTTGACAAAATGAAATGTCAATGTTAAAAAAAAAATTGTATTGTCAGTATTAGTAAATAAAATGTCAATGTTAGTAAATAAAATTTATATATTTGGAAAGGTGATTCAATTTTCAAACTTTCATATTTTTTAATGGACGCAACATTCATGTTGTAGCTATGTCAAAATACCCATGTAAGATGAAGGATTTATGTTTTTTCAGTTATGTTGTAATGTGCAAAAAGAGACCATCATTAGCTTGCACTCACCCATTATACCTCATCATAAAACCCTCCAGACCCCTATCATAAGACCAAATATCCCATCAAAAAATCATGTGTAGTGGTTTGAAGTGTACATATTTCTTAGCCATGAATGCCTAAAAATTACTTTTAGTATCTTGGGGTTCTTCCATCAACCATGTGTAGTGGTTTGAAGTGTACATATTTCATAGCCATGAATGCCTAAAAATTACTTTTAGTACCTAATCTTGGGGTTCTTCCCCCTTAAGTTCATCCCTAGAGATAAAAACCTCCTCATAGTGTTAATACACATGAAAACAAAATGGTGAAGAATACCCATGGAAAGTCATATGTGTTGCACATAAAAATTTTGGGAATCAATTTAACCTCTAAGTACTATAAAAAATCCAATCCATCAACATTACATTAAGACCTCGAAAAGATGCACTAACACTTGTCATATTTACCAATTTTTGTATATTTATTCCATTGTTTAGGCATTCAAAGGTTGCACTAACATGGACATATACCTTGTAGTTTGTTGACAAAATGAAATGTCAATGTTAAAAAAAAAGTTTGAGTTGTCAGTGTTTGTAAATAAAATGTCAATGTTAAAAAAAATAAAATGTCAATGTTAGTAAACAAAATTTATATATTTCGAAAGGTGATTCAATTTCCAACCTTTCATATTTTTTAATGGACGCAACATTCATGTTGTAGATATGTAAAAATACCCATGTAAGATGAAGGATTTATGTTTTTTCAGTTATGTTGTAATGTGCAAAAAGAGACCATCATTAGCTTGCACTCACCCATTATACCTCATCATAAAACCCTCCAGACCCATATCATAAGACCAAATATCCCATCAAAAAATCATGTGTAGTGGTTTGAAGTGTACATATTTCTTAGCCATGAATGCCTAAAAATTTCTTTTAGTACCTAATCTTGTGGTTCTTCCGTCAACCATGTGTAGTGGTTTGAACTGTACATATTTCTTAGCCATGAAAGCCTAAAAATTACTTTTAGTACCTAATCTTGGGGTTCTTTCCCCTTAAGTTCATCCCTAGAGATCAAAACCTCCTCATAGTGTTAATACACATGAAAAAAAAATGGTGAAGAATACCCATGGGAAGTCATATGTGTTGCACATAAATTTTTTGGGAATCAATTTAACCTCTAAGAACTATAAAAAATCCAATCCATCAACATTACATTAAGACGTCGAAAAGATGCACTAACACTTGTCATATTTACCAATTTTTGTATATTTATTCCAATGTTTAGGCATTCAAAGGTTGCACTAACATGGACATATACCTTGTAGTTTGCTGACAAAATGAAATGTCAATGTTAAAAAAAAAAATGTCAATGTTAGTAAATAAAATTTATATATTTGGAAAGGTGATTCAATTTCCAACCTTTCATATTTTTTAATGGACGCAACATTCATGTTGTAGATAGGTCAAAATACCCATGTAAGATGAAGGATTTATGTTTTTTCAGCTATGTTGGAATGTGTAAAAAGAGACCATCATTAGCTTGCACTCACCCATTATACCTTATCATAAAACCCTCCAGACCCCTATCATAAGACCAAATATCCCATCAAAAAATCATGTGTAGTGGTTTGAAGTGTACATATATCTTAGCCATGAATGCCTAAAAATTACTTTTAGTACCTAATCTTGGGGTTCTTCCGTCAACCATGTGTAGTGGTTTGAAGTGTACATATTTCTTAGCCATGAATGCCTAAAAATTACTTTTAGTACCTAATCTTGGGGTTCTTCCGTCAACCATGTGTAGTGGTTTGAAGTGTACATATTTCTTAGCCATGAATGCCTAAAAATTAGTTTTAGTACCTAACGTTGGGGTTCTTCCCCCTTAAGTTCATCCCTAGAGATAAAAACCTCCTCATAGTGTTAACACACATGAAAAAAAATGGTGAAGAATACCCATGGGAAGTCATATGTGTTGCACATAAACATTTTGGGAATCAATTTGCATGTTTTAGAAAATGGGATTAACCAATTTCCTTTTTTCAAGGATTCACTCAAATTGTATATTGATAAAAATACTTTATTTTTAAAATCACAAAATAATTTATAAACTATATAAAATGCTTATAAAAATGAATATATTTACAAAAAGATGGTTAAACATTTACATGATGTGATGGATAGCTTGATGTGTCATTGTTACCTTTAGATACACATAAAATTCCTATAAAGATGAATGTGGCACATAAAAACATAACACGACTTTATTACATAGATTTTACTATAAAGATGAATATGACACATAAGAACTTAGCACTACTTTATTACATAGATTTTCTTATTGTAAATGTTGTTATAAAAAATGTTATTCAAATAAATTTTTATTATGCCATTGTACTCTAATATAGCATGCTGCTCGTATATTGACAATAAAATTTAACAAAAATACATAAATGTTGTTATACAAAAATGTTATTAAAAATCCAATCCATCAACATTACATTAAGACCTCGAAAAGATGCACTAACACTTGTCATATTTACCAATTTTTGTATATTTATTACACTGTTTAGGCATTCAAAGGTTGCACTAACATGGACATATACCTTGTAGTTTGCTGACAAAATGAAATGTCAATGTTAAAAAACAAATTTGAGTTGTGAGTGTTAGTAAATAAAATGTCAATGTTAAAAAAAAAAAAATGTCAATGTTAGTAAATAAAATTTATATATTTGGAAAGGTGATTCAATTTCCAACCTTTCATATTTTTTAATGGACGCAACATTCATGTTGTATATATGTCAAAATACCCATGTAAGATGAAGGATTTATGTTTTTTCAGTTATGTTGTAATGTGCAAAAAGAGACCATCATTAGCTTGCACTCACCCATTATACCTCATCATAAAACCCTCCAGACCCCTATCATAAGACCAAACATCCCATCAAAAAATCATGTGTAGTGGTTTGAAGTGTACATATTTCTTAGCCATGAATGCCTAAAAATTACTTTTAGTACATAATCTTGGGGTTCTTCCGTCAACCATGTGTAGTGGTTTGAAGCGTACATATTTCTTAGCCATGAATGCCTAAAAATTACTTTTAGTACCTAATCTTGGGGTTCTTCCCCGTTAAGTTCTTCCCTAGAGATCAAAACCTCGTCATAGTGTTAATACACATGAAAAAAAAATGGTGAAGAATACCCATGGGAAGTCATATGTGTTGTAGATAAAAATTTTGGAAATCAATTTAACCTCTAAGTACTATAAAAAATCCAATCCATCAACATTACATTAAGACCTCGAATTAAAGATGCACTAACACTTGTCATATTTACCAATTTTTGTATATTTATTCCATTGTTTAGGCATTCAAAGGTTGCACTAACATGGGCATATACCTTGTAGTTTGCTGACAAAATGAAATGTCAATGTTAAAAAAAAATTTGAGTTGTCAGTGTTAGTAAATAAAATGTCAATGTTAAAAAAAATAAAATGTCAATGTTAGTAAATAAAATTTATATATCTGGAAAGGTGATTCAATTTCCAACCTTTCATATTTTTTAATGGACGCATCATTCATGTTGTAGATATGTCAAAATACCCATGTAAGATGAAGGATTTATGTTTTTTCAGTTATGTTGTAATGTGCAAAAAGAGACCATCATTAGCTTGCACTCACCCATTATACCTCATCATAAAACCCTCCAAACCCATATCATTAGACTAAATATCCCATCAAAAAATCATGTGTACTGGTTTGAAGTGTACATATTTCTTACCCATGAATGCCTAAAAATTACTTTTAGTACCTAATCTTGGGGTTCTTTCGTCAACCATATGTAGTGGTTTGAAGTGTACATATTTCTTAGCCATGAATGCCTAAAAATTACTTTTAGTCCCTAATCTTGGGGTTCTTCCCCCTTAGGTACATCCCTAGAGATCAAAACCTCCACATAGTGTTAATACACATGAAAACAAAATGGTGAAGAATACCCATGGGAAGTCATATGTGTTGCACATAAAATTTTTGGGAATCAATTTAACCTCTAAGTACTATAAAAAATCCAATCCATCAACATTACATTAAGACCTCGAAAAGATGCACTAACACTTGTCATATTTACCAATTTTTTTATATTTATTCCATTGTTTAGGCATTCAAAGGTTGCACTAACATGGACATATACCTTGTAGTTTGTTGACAAAATCAAATGTCAATGTTAAAAAAAAATTTTGAGTTGTCGGTGTTAGTAAATAAAATGTCAATGTTAAAAAAAATGAAATGTCAATGTTAGTAAATAAAATTTAGATATTTGGAAAGGTGATTCAATTTCCAACCTTTCATATTTTTTAATGGATGCAACATTCATGTTGTAGATATGTCAAAATACCCATGTAAGATGAAGGATTTATGTTTTTTCAGTTATGTTGTAATGTACAAAAAGGGACCATCATTAGCTTGCACTCACCCATTATACCTCATCATAAAACCCTCCAGACCCCTATCATAAAACCAAATATCACATCAAAAAATCATGTGTAGTGGTTTGAAGTGTACATATTTTTTAGCCACGAATGCCTAAAAATTACTTTTAGTACCTAATCTTGGGGTTCTTCCGTCAACCATGTGTAGTGGTTTGAACTATACATATTTCTTAGCCATGAATGCCTAAAAATTACTTTTAGTACCTAATCTTGGGGTTCTTCCACCTTAAGTTCATCCCTAGAGATCAAAACCTCCTCATAGTGTTAATACACATGAAAAAAAAATGGTGAAGAATACCCATGGGAAGTCATATGTGTTGCACATAAAATTTTTGGGAATCAATTTAACCTCTAAGAACTATAAAAAATCCAATCCATCAACATTACATTAAGACGTCGAAAATATGCACTAACACTTGTCATATTTACCAATTTTTGTATATTTATTCCAATGTTTAGGCATTCAAAGGTTGCAGTAACATGGACATATACCTTGTAGTTTGCTGACAAAATGAAATATCAATGTTAAAAAAAAAGTTTGAGTTGTCAGTCTTAGTAAATAAAATGTCAATGTTAAAAAAAAAAACTGTCGATGTTAGTAAATAAAATTTGAATATTTGGAAAGGTGATTCAATTTCCAACCTTTCATATTTTTTAATGGATGCAACATTCATGTTGTAGATATGTCAAAATAGCCTTGTAAGATGAAGGACTTATTTTTTTTCATTTATGTTGTACTGTGCAAAAAGAGACCATCATTAGCTTACACTCACCCATTATACCTCATCATAAAACCCTCCATACACCTATCATAAGACCAAATATCCCATCAAAAAATCATGTGTAGTGGTTCGAAGTGTACATATTTCTTAGCCATGAATGCCTAAAAATTACTTTTAGTACCTAATATTGGGGTTCTTCCGTCAACCATGTTTAGTGGTTTGAACTGTACATATTTCTTAGCCATGAATGCCTAAAAATTACTTTTAGTACCTAATCTTGGAGTTCTTCCCCCTTAAGTTCATCCCTAGAGATCAAAACCTCCTCATAGTGTTAATACACATAAAAACAAAATGGTGAAGAATACCCATGGGAAGTCATATGTGTTGCACATAAAAATTTTGGGAATCAATTTAACCTCTAAGTACTATAAAAAATCCAATCCATCAACAATACATTAAGACCTTGAAAAGATGCACTAACAATTGTCATATTTACCAATTTTTGTATATTTATTCCATTGTTTAGGCATTCAAAGGTTGCACTAACATGGACATATACCTTGTAGTTTGTTGACAAAATGAAATGTCAATGTTAAAAAAAAAGTTTGAGTTGTCAGTGTTAGTAAATAAAATGTCAATGTTAAAAAAAAAAATATCGATGTTAGTAAATAAAATTTATATATTTGGAAAGGTGATTCAATTTCCAACCTTTCATATTTTTTAATGGACGCAACATTCATGTTGTAGATATGTCAAAATACCCATGTAAGATGAAGGATTTATGTTTTTTCAGTTATGTTGTAATGTGCAAAAAGAGACCATCATTAGCTTGTACTCATGCATTATACCTCATCATAAAACCCTCCAGAACCCTATCATAAGACCAAATATCCCATCAAAATATCATGTGTAGTGGTTTGAAGTGTACATATTTCTTAGCCATGAATGCCTAAAAATTACTTTTAGTACATAATCTTGGGGTTCTTCCATCAACCATGTGTAGTGGTTTGAAGTGTACATATTTCTTAGCCATGAATGCCTAAAAATTACTTTTAGTACCTAATCTTGGGGTTCTTCCCCCTTAAGTTCATCCCTAGAGATCAAAACCTCCTCATAGTGTTAATACACATGAAAAAAAAATGGTGAAGAATACCCATGGGAAGTCATATGTGTTGCACATAAAAATTTTGGGAATCAATTTAACCTCTAAGTACTATAAAAAATCCAATCCATCAACATTACATTAAGACCTCGAAAAGATGCACTAACACTTGTCATATTTACCAATTTTTGTATATTTATTCCATTGTTTAGGCATTCAAAGGTTGCACTAACATGGACATATACCTTTTAGTTTGCTGACAAAATGAAATGTCAATGTTAAAAAAAAATTTGAGTTGTCAGTGTTAGTAAATAAAATGTCAATGTTAAAAAAAATAAAATGTCAATGTTAGTAAATAAAATTTATATATTTGGAAAGGTGATTCAATTTCCAACCTTTCATATTTTTTAATGGACGCAACATTCATGTTGTAGATATGTCAAAATACCCATGTAAGATGAAGGATTTATGTTTTTTCAATTATGTTGTAATGTGCAAAAAGAGACCATCATTAGCTTGCACTCACCCATTATACCTCATCATAAAACCCTCCAGACCCCTATCATAAGACCAAATATCCCATCAAAAAATCATGTGTAGAGGTTTGAAGTGTACATATTTCTTAGCCATGAATGCCTAAAAATTACTTTTAGTACCTAATCTTGGGGTTCTTCCGTCAACCATGTGTAGTGGTTTGAACTATACATATTTATTAGCCGTGAATGCCTAAAAATTACTTTTAGTACCTAATCTTGGGGTTCTTCCCCCTTAAGTTCATCCCTAGAGATCAAAACCTCCTCATAGTGTTAATACACATGAAAAAAAAATGGTGAAGAATACCCATGGGAAGTCATATGTGTTGCACATAAAAAAATTTGGAATCAATTTAACCTCTATGTACTATAAAAAATCCAATCCATCAACATTACATTAAGACCTCGAAAAGATGCACTAACACTTGTCATATTTACCAATTTTTGTATATTTATTCCATTGTTTAGGCATTCAAAGGTTGCACTAACATGGACATATACCTTGTAGTTTGTTGACAAAATGAAATGTCAATGTTAAAAAAAAAGTTTGAGTTGTCAGTGTTAGTAAATAAAATGTCAATGTTAGTAAATAAAATTTATATATTTGGAAAGGTGATTCAATTTCCAACCTTTCATATTTTTTAATGGACGCAACATTCATGCTGTAGATATGTCAAAATACCGATGTAAGATGAAGGATTTATGTTTTTTCAGTTATGTTGTAATGTGCAAAAAGAGACCATCATTAGCTTGCACTCACCTATTATACCGCATCATAAAACCCTCCAAACCCCTATCATAAGACCAAATATCCCATCAAAAAATCATGTGTAGTGGTTTGAAGTGTACATATTTCTTAGCCATGAATGCCTAAAAATTACTTTTAGTACCTAATCTTGGGGTTCTTCCCTCAACCATGTGTAGTGGTTTGAAGTGTACATATTTCTTAGCCATGAATGCCTAAAAATTACTTTTAGTACCTAATATTGTGGTTCTTCCCCCTTAATTTCATCCCTAGAGATCAAAACCTCCTCATAGTGTTAATACACATGAAAACAAAATGGTGAAGAATACCCATGGAAAGTCATATGTGTTGCACATAAAATTTTTGGGAATCAATTTGCATGTTTTAGAAAATGGGATTAGCCAATTTCCTTTTTTCAAGGATTCACTCAAATTGTATATTGATAAAAATACTTTATTTTTCAAATCACAAAATAATTTATAAACTATATAAAATTCTTATAAAAATGAATATATTTACAAAAAGATGGTTAAACATTTACATGATGTGATGGATGGCTTGATGTGTCATTGTTACCTTTAGATACACATAAAATTCCTATAAAGATGAATGTGGCACATAAAATCATAACACCACTTTATTACATCGATTTTACTATAAAGATGAATATGACACATAAGAACTTAGCACTACTTTATTACATAGATTTTCTTATTGTAAATGTTGTTATAAAAAATGTTATTCAAATAAATTTTTATTATGCCATTTTACTCTAATATAGCATGCTGCTCGTATATTGATAATAAAATTTAACAAAAATACATAAATGTTGTTATACAAAAATGTTATTAAAAATCCAATCCATCAACATTACATTAAGACCTCGAAAAGATGCACTAACGCTTGTCATATTTACCAATTTTTGTATATTTATTCCATTGTTTAGGCATTCAAAGGTTGCACTAACATGGACATATACCTTGTAGTTTGCTGACAAAATGAAATGTCAATGTTAAATTTTTTTTTTTAGTTGTGAGTGTTAGTAAATAAAATGTCAATGTTAAAAAAAATAAATGTCAATGTTAGTAAATAAAATTTATATATTTGGAAAGGTGATTCAATTTCCAACCTTTCATATTTTTTAATGGACACAACATTCATGTTGTAGATATGTCAAAATACCCATGTAAGATGAAGGATTTATGTTTTTTTCAGTTATGTTGTAATGTGCAAAAAGAGACCATCATTAGCTTGCACTCACCCATTATACCTCATCATAAAACCCTCCAGACCCCTATCATAAGACCAAATATCCCATCAAAAAATCATGTGTAGTGGTTTGAAGCGTACATATTTCTTAGCCATGAATGCCTAAAAATTACTTTTAGTACCTAATCTTGGGGTTCTTCCGTCAACCATGTGTAGTGGTTTGAAGTGTACATATTTCTTAGCCATGAATGCCTAAAAATTACTTTTAGTACCTAATCTTGGGGTTCTTCCCCCTTAAGTTCGTCCATAGAGATCAAAACCTCCTCATAGTGTTAATACACATGAAAACAAAATGGTGAAGAATACCCATGGGAAGCCATATGTGTTGCACATAAAAAATTTGGGAATCAATTTAACCTCTAAGTACTATAAAATATCCAATCCATAAACATTACATTAAGACCTCGAAAAGATGCACTAAAACTTGTCATATTTACCAATTTTTGTATATTTATTCCATTGTTTAGGCATTCAAAGGTTGCACTAACATGGACATATACCTTGTAGTTTGCTGACAAAATGAAATGTCAATGTTAAAAAAAAAAATTGAGTTGTCAGTGTTAGTAAATAAAATGTCAATGTTAAAAAAAATAAAATGTCAATGTTAGTAAATAAAATTTATATATTTGGAAAGGTGATTCAACTTCCAACCTTTCATATTTTTTAATGGACGCAACATTCATGTTGTAGATATGTCAAAATACCCATGTAAGATGAAGGATTTATATTTTTTCAGTTATGTTGTAATGTGCAAAAAGAGACCATCATTAGCTTGCACTCACCCATTATACCTCATCATAAAACCCTCCAGACCCCTATCATAAGACCAAATATCCCATGAAAAAATCGTGTGTAGTGGTTTGAAGTGTACATATTTCTTAGCCATGAATGCCTAAAAATTACTTTTAGTACCTAATCTTGGGGTTCTTCCGTCAACCATGTGTAGTGGTTTGAAGTGTACATATTTCTTAGCCATGAATGCCTAAAAATTACTTTTAGTACCTAACCTTGGGGTTCTTCCCCCTTAAGTTCATCCCTAGAGATCAAAACCTCCTCATAGTGTTAATACACATGAAAAAAAATGGTGAAGAATACCCATGGGAAGTCATATGTGTTGCACATAAAAATTTTGGGAATCAATTTGCATGTTTTAGAAAATGGGATTAACCAATTTCCTTTTTTCAAGGATTCACTCAAATTGTATATTGATAAAAATACTTTATTTTTAAAATCACAAAATAATTTATAAACTATATAAAATACTTATAAAAATGAATATATTTACAAAAAGATGGTTAAACATTTACATGATGTGATGGATGGCTTGATGTGTCATTGTTACCTTTAGATACACATAAAATTCCTATAAAGATGAATGTGGCACATAAAAACATAAGACCACTTTATTACATAGATTTTACTATAAAGATGAATATGACACATAAGAACTTAGCACTACTTTATGACATAGATTTTCTTATTGTAAATGTTGTTATAAAAAATGTTATTCAAATAAATTTTTATTATGCCATTGTACTCTAATATAGCATGCTACTCGTATATTGACAATAAAATTTAACAAAAATACATAAATGTTGTTATACAAAAATGTTATTAAAAATCCAATCCATCAACATTACATTAAGACCTCGAAAAGATGCACTAACACTTGTCATATTTACCAATTTTTGTATATTTATTCCATTGTTTAGGCATTCAAAGGTTGCACTAACATGGACATATACCTTGTAGTTTGCTGACAAAATGAAATGTCAATGTTAAAAAAAAAATTGAGTTGTCAGTGTTAGTAAATAAAATGTCAATGTTAAAAAAAATAAAATGTCAATGTTAGTAAATAAAATTTATATATTTGGAAAGGTGATTCAATTTCCAACCTTTCTTATTTTTTAATGGACGCAACATTCATGTTTTAGATATGTCAAAATACCCATGTAAGATGAAGGATTTATGTTTTTTCAATTAATATGTTGTAATGTGCAAAAAGAGACCATCATTAGCTTGCACTTATCCATTATACCTCATCATAAAACCCTCCAGACCCCTATCATAAGACCAAATATCCCATCAAAAAATCATGTGTAGTGGTTTGAAGTGTACATATTTCTTAGCCATGAATGCCTAAAAATTACTTTTAGTACCTAATCTTGGAGTTCTTCCCCCTTAAGTTCATCCCTAGAGATCAAAACCTCCTCATAGTGTTAATACACATGGAAAAAAAACGGCGAAGAATACCCATGGGAAGTCATATGTGTTGCACATAAAATTTTTGGGAATCAATTTAACCTCTAAGTACTATAAAAAATCCAATCCATCAACATTACATTAAGACCTCGGAAAGATGCACTAACACTTGTCATATTTACCAATTTTTGTATATTTATTCCATTGTTTAGGCATTCAAAGGTTGCACTAACATGGACATATACCTTGTAGTTTGCTGACAAAATGAAATGTCAATGTTAAAAAAAAAATTGAGTTGTCAGTGTTAGTAAATAAAATGTCAATGTTAAAAAAAATAAAATGTCAATGTTAGTAAATAAAATTTATATATTTGGAAAGGTGATGCAATTTCCAACCTTTCATATTTTTTAATGGACGCAACATTCATGTTGTAGATATGTCAAAATACCCATGTAAGATGAAGGATTTATGTTTTTTCAGTTATGTTGTAATGTGCAAAAAGAGACCATCATTAGCTTGCACTCACCCATTATACCTCATCATAAAACCCTCTAGACCCCTATCATAAGACCAAATATCCCATCAAAAAATCATGTGTAGTGGTTTGAAGTGTACATATTTCTTAGCCATGAATGCCTAAAAATTTCTTTTAGTACCTAATCTTGGGGTTCTTCCGTCAACCATGTGTAGTGGTTTGAAGTGTACATATTTCTTCGCCATGAATTCCTAAAAATTACTTTTAGTACCTAATCTTGGGGTTCTTCCCCCTTAAGTTCATCCCTAGAGATCAAAACCTCCTCATAGTGTTAATACACATGAAACAAAATGGTGAAGAATACCCATGGGAAGTCATATGTGTTGCACATAATAATTTTGGGAATCAATTTGTATGTTTTAGAAAATGGGATTAACCAATTTCCTTTTTTCAAGGATTCACTCAAATTGTATATTGATAAAAATACTTTATTTTTAAAATCACAAAATAATTTATAAACTATATAAAATGCTTATAAAAATGAATATATTTACAAAAAGATGGTTAAACATTTACATGATGTGATGGATGGCTTGATGTGTCATTGTTACCTTTAGATGTACACATAAAATTCCTATAAAGATGAATGTGGCACATAAAAACATAACACCACTTTATTACATAGATTTTACTATAAAGATGAATATGACACATAAGAACTTCGCACTACTTTATTACATAGATTTTCTTATTGTAAATGTTGTTATAAAAAATGTTATTCAGATAAATTTTTATTATGCCATTTTACTCTAATATAGCATGCTGCTCGTATATTGACAATAAATTTAACAAAAATACGTAAATGTTGTTATACAAAAATGTTTTTAAAATAAATTTGTATTATGCCATTTTACTGTAATATATATCTGGCAGAAAATGATGGCGCCTTTCTCATGAATGGCGTCTACCACATATTTCCAGGCCTTGAGTTGCTGATTGTTGTAAATACCTGGAGAATGCGGGAACCTGCACAGCATTACATAAAAAGATCATCCTCTGTTACTACCATACAGTAATCTTCCTCCAATAATAATTTACTCTTTGTTTATTCTTGACAGATGATGAGGAGAACGTACCCAAGGGCTTGCTCTGAGACTACGTTTGCTTCGGTGATGAGGAGGCCTCCTCTCGTCGCTCTCTAAGAATAGAACTTCACGTGAGAGGACTGCGGTATGTTGTTCAATGCTTGGCATCGAGTCACCGGAGCTAACACGACTCTGCAGTTACATATGTGTTAACACTTATTGCCTAGAGGCGTTGCAGAGCCTCAGGTCTCTCTAGACTCTAGATGGAAGGACTACCATAAAGACAAAGCAATACAGATTTTGAATGCAGAATTGCAACCGATTCATAACCGTCTCCTAACAGACTCCTAAATCAACGATCGGCAGCTAACAGTCTCCTCCACCACCACGTATCTCCTCCACGTCTCCTAACAGACTCCTCGGCGGCTAACAGACTCCTCGGTGGTGATCGGCTCTCCTAACAAACTCCTAAATAGGCGGCTAGTTAAGCTAGTTAAAAGATCAGACGATTCAAATCATCCAGGTCATACACTTGGCATGTTTTCGTGGATCTTGATGATCCGCTCAAGCAAGTCCATCCCCAAAATATCACATATAAACGCCTATCGGCGTAACAACCATTAAACATAATTAAAAAAAAAAATTGGTGTTCAACGGACTTGAAAATCATGACTCTTAAAAAAAGATATGCTTTAAACGCTCCGAGAAGAAACATAATGATGTAAAGAACTTAGAAAACTATTTTAGTATCCTTAAAGGAACCGGTTGTTACAAAATAAGAATACATTTAACAATAATATAAACTTAAAGTAAATAATGACTTAACCCTACTTCTTTTTTAGAAACATAATGGTGTAAAGAACTTAGAAAACTATTTTAGTATCCTTAAAGGAACCGGTTGTTACAAAATAAGAATACATTTAACAATAATATAAACTTAAAGTAAATAATGACTTAACCCTACTTCTTTTTTAGAAACATAATGGTGTAAAGAACTTAGAAAACTATTTTAGTATCCTTAAAGGAACCGGTTGTTACAAAATAAGAATACATTTAAAAAAATTAATATAAACTTAAAGTAAATAATGACTTAACCTTCTTTTTTAAAACTTTCATCGTGTATTCATCCTCAAGAGTACAATAGACATAGAGATCCATGCATGTTTCCGTTTAAATAGAAATCTAATGGTTGTACAACCACTAAATAAAGAAAGAGTCTTTCTAACGTATTGGATGACAAACATCAAAATATCATTTATTCCACATGAATAAAATGGCAGTAAACTCTACACACTAAGAACAATAGAGACTAAAAGACTATATTTAGAAAAATTTCATGGTTCGTAAGTGTCTTGTTTAATATTTGTCAAGGTACTGAGTCATTTTCAGAACAAACCAGTTCAATCTCCTCCAACAAACTAAATAGTAATTCCATCCCTTGTTTTTCATAACGTGGTACCCTCCATATTAGCTACTCCTCTAACTATTGCGTTGACGAAGAAGATCATCACGACGGAACAAAATCCGTGATAAGTAATTTTATATTTAATAATTCCAATCTGCTTATGGACATGATCATCCAAAATGTTAAAGATATACAAATTTCCTGCCATCCATAAACCCAAGCACACCATGCTATCTAAAATTGTAATGTACCTTTTAGGAGGAAACTAGTCACACCATCCAAAATATTTCAAAGATGCTTCAAACCTTTGGAATTGAAAACATTTTTTCTGAACACCCTCATTGACAATAGATTTCACACTGACTCCATGGTTATGAGACAACTGGGGAAGCTCAAGGGAAGTGATATTAGGTTCTAATAGTCTTTAAAAACTTATATATGTGGCTTCTTAATATGGTGTGGCTGAGGACTTTTCACAAATAGTTCACATACCTCCTCCTTCAATACTTTGTCTAAATTATTTCGGAACTAGGATAAAGTTGTAAACTAGTCTTTATTGGTTTGATTCCAAACACCACCGAACCAGTCCAAATTTCTTATGAGAAGGAACATATGGGATTTAAAACATCCTAACAGACCTCATCCACTCAATGGTCGAATCAGAAAATTCAATTTGACATTTTATTAAAGTTTGCACAATTTTGGCCAATTTCTAGCTCTGGACTAATGAAACCAAAGTTGATCCAAATGCACCCAAATGACTTCAAATTATGTATGGAAGGGATTGAGGGGTATTAGGACATACTAATGAATATTATTAATTCTCATACATTTCCAAATGCTTCCGCGCCTTTCTTTTGACCCTAGGGTAAGAAGGGAAAAAACACTAAGAAAATCGATGTTAAAACCCCCAAGAGAAGATGCCATTTTTGGCTCTCCAAATGCAGTACGACCCTCCCAAATTTAAAAACAGAGTATGGGGAGCCATATCAAACATCAATTCATGTCATTATTCATGGTTATTAATCTCTTCAAACTGATTATGAGGTGCAACATCTGTATGGTAACTTTCATGGAAATTGCTTATGGGGAAATTGCATTACTAGCCTAAGTTTGGAAAACGACCGTAGAATAAATAGTTCAGATAGTAACATGACATATAATGACCATATAAAACATACAAATTTCTTCCCCAACATCATCAAAATGAGAGAAAATTCCTCATACAAATATGATATAAAACTCTTTCAAGCTTGAAGCCACTAAGTTCATGAAAACTAATTATTCAAAAGCATGGGAATGTCATCCTTTCACACATGAATTTCTTATATTTCAAATTACAAAGAATATGGACATAAGAGTAAATATCCATACATCATATACCCAATCTTGGGAATCGAATGGATTCAACAAAGCGCAAACACCACTCCATGGGGAATTCACCTTGTTGAGCAATATCTTATCACGTTCATTCATAAAGGGTGATTTTTAATTGTGAAAAATAAGGTCAATAAATTGTAGGTATTGGGGTCGGGGAACAGGGTATGGGGGGTTTATAGGTATTGGGGGGATATAAAGGCAGGTTTATAGTAAAACTAAGTAATATATTGTAAAAATATGGGTTTTTTAATTAGAAATATGTATTGGGAGAGGGTCTCAACAAAATGATTTGTATAAGTAATTATCAATATCTAGTGAAATTATGGGTATTCTTTAATATCACACGAACGAAGGCGCTATGACATGGTTTCACTAAGTGAATACCCCATGCACCACTCCAACAATTGTGCCATCACATGAGAGTATGGGGAAATGGAGAAGAAGGAATGAGAGAATATGGAGATAGATGAGAACTTGAGCTATATGGACCTTCAAACTGAAACTAAACACCATCAATAAGCTCCATTGATAGGTCTAAATTTCATCTCCATTAACCAAATTGGAATGGAATCCAACTCCCTCGAAATTGGTTCAAGCAGGGAGAGAAAACACCCATCGTGCAATGGACAAGCAAAATCTCTCCAAAATTCCAAAGGCCAATTAAAAAATTATCAAAAGTTGTTCTCTTTCCTCAATACATTATTTTACTAACTTTGTGAGGCATGCTAATGTCGATTTCCCCTCCATAGGATTCCTCCAACTCAACTTAGTGGTTTAGTAACCCCTATTACACTTGTCTTCTTCTACATGCTCCAACTATTTCCCCAATTTGAATGGCTTCCTCTAACTCCCAAGTGCGACATATTGGTGGCTATTTTTATCTCAATCATATCATATTTTTTGTAGGTCTACAACCAAGTATGAATTTGTCATATTTTTCATAGAATCTTTCATCATTTGTTTTCATAGAGTGCATGGAATCTCCTTCTAAGTGGCACACGTTGTCTTCTTAGTATCTTCCTCTTCCATGGGAGTTACTCTCCTCCCATAATTTGAATTCATTGGCTCATGCTAGGATATGTGACACCATATCATCCTCCAAGAATGTTAAATTCCCCTTGGTTTCGAATTTGGATGAAGGTCATGCCAGGTGTGTGGGTAATCTAGTCACCCAAAGACTCCACAAGCTTCCAATTGCCTTCATGAACCAATGCCACCTTATTTTATTAACATGTATTGTTTATGGGGCCCATTTTAATGTAAATATGGTAAATTAAGGTCCTTTTGGGGCCTATAGCTCCAATACTACAAAATTTATGTCTCCACCTCAACCTAGGGAACTAGTAGGTTGGTGAAACATTATTTGCAAGTAGTCTCATTTGGATGGGGACATGACAGTCCTCCCCACCCAAGATTGCTTGTCCTTAAGCAATGTCAAGTTTGGATGATGCAAAATTTGTTCATCTTCCCAAATGGTATCCTCACTTGGTAACTCCTCCCATTGCACCAAGTACTCTCCTATGGTTCTACTCCTTATTTTTCTTTAGCTTAAATTTGAGTAGTGGAACTCATGTACTGCAATTTTGCATTTCCAAAAGTAAACAGATGAGGATTTTTCATATTTTAATCTCGTGCGACATCAACACTAAACACAAAAATATTAATTAATTCAATTGAAACAAAATTTGCACAAATAATATTTACCTCCATATTTTGGAAACCTTTCCTACACTTTCAACCCCCATTTTTCTCCTGTATAATTATTTGAAGTTGATACTGAGTTACCAAACTTTGATTCTTTTTAATATTTTAATAAAATTTCAGAGAGGAACCACCATGATTGCTACTGCACCGCTCTGATTATAATCAACTTCTCAAGTGGTGACTCAATCTCCCATACTACTTGTTACCCCCAAAATTGAAATGAAGTAATTTTAGGATCCCATTACTTGTATTGCACCCTTCCAAACACCGTGACTACAAAATATAGATCATGAAAGTACATAACAACATCATACAAATCTACATCAATAAGGTACCTCATCAAATAATCATGAAAGTTCTTGTACATCCAAGTAAGTATATCATCGTGTGGCCCATACACACAAGCATCAAGTATAATATCAAATATGTTCCAATGACATAGGTGAGGATCCCATGTCCTATAATTCTACTCCAAAAGAATGTAAGATGCATCAAAATAATCATCCACGTGGTCCTTCATCCAAGAAGTGAATGAAGAACCTCCACCAAAATCTAAACCAAATAAGGATCAAAGAAAATAGGGAGACTTCAAGAGTCTCAAAGAATTATCATCAATACACCCCTAAATATGTATATCATCAAGAAATAACAAACAATGTTTTTGCCAATAATAATTTTCTAGAATCATATATCTCTTCACTCAAGTGTTGGATGAAGTTCCTCCAACATCAAATGGACTAATCAAGGAGAAGGGAAAATCATGTTTCTTCAAGTGACTCAAGTGAACATCATAGGTTCATCCATGCATATGTGTATCATCATAAGGTAACAAACGATGTTGTTGCGAATGTAAATAAAAAGGTTCTATAGTCATGTAATCATCAAAATGAGATATAAAAGTTTCATACTCCTCGTGTAGGATGAATGCTGAAAAATATGGAAGTGTAGGATGTAGGAGAAAGAACCAACTCACCCAAATGATTAGAAAGTGAAAACGTTTCATCATGTGAAGGCTCATTAGGGGTAGGATGACACATCTCCCTCAAAAGTGTGAAAATTTCTTCCTAGTTTGGTTCCAAGATAGTGGAATCATTCACTTCATCAAAGAGTCTGTAACCATTATCAAGAGGCATCTCAAGTTCCTCTTCCACCACAACAAGTGATTGGCTCTCATCAATATCATCTTCAAACACGTCAAGAAACTGCAATTTCCATGTTTTTCATGATCCATCATGTCATGAGAAACCTCCAAGAAATCTACCATATGACAATATGAAACATAAGAGGAAGAACGAGTATCTTGCAACCTCTCAATAAGTTGCTCATTTTGAATTTTGAGCTTATGAATATCATCATTATTATTCAAGTATGCTTCATGTAACCATTCATTAAGCTCAACCAAATTGTTTCTATCAAAAACCAAAGACATGAATTTACCTTTGATGTTGCACATTGTTATTTGAATTTTCTCCATGTATTCAAGGAAGGATGGATCCTCAAAATAAGAAACTTTCCAACAAGAATTTGACACCAATTCTTGAGTGTCATGGGGTATGCTAAGGGCCTCATAGATATTCCTTTCACTCATCTTCAAGGACCCTCCAATGAAGGATGATTCATGAGAGTGAACCTCCTCTTAGATCAAATTCTTAAACTGTCATAAAATTATAATAGCTAGGACCATAGTCCCATTCTTTTTTACCTATGCTATATGGTCCAAACCATGGTCTATGATGTTTGTTTAAGGTTATTGGGGATTTTGGACCCTTAATGACACCCAAATCCCTCAATTTGGTCAACTAGATAAATAAGGTGCCTCATTTATGACCACTTGGTCCCTTGGGGCACTCCCACTCCTTAATTTATGGATCTGGGTTGACTAGGGGTGTTCATGCATTGTATTTGGTTGATTTTGGCTCTTTTGGCCCTTTTGGACTACCTAGAGCCACTACCACTCCACCAAGAGCTCCACCATGCCTGGGTCACCTTCATTTATGACCATCCATACCATCCCAATGTTCATATTATAAATTTGTGACCTTTTGAGGTGTTTTGGGAGCCTATTGGTCAACCTAGGGGGGTTTTGAGGTCCATTGTAATCCTGCCACATGTATGTCATTTGACTGCTGCCAAAGGATACGATTTTATCCTATTGTAATATAATGATGATCCAAACATGTTTACATGTTGGAATGTAATATAAAATTCAGTTATTGGCATCATTCGTTGGTGTAATGTTTTCCTCCTTTCACTGTTTCTCTCATGCATTGCCATATTCTTGCATTGTGAGGTTTCTATCAGATTCTATATATTGTTGTGAATCATAATTGTACATGGTATTAGAGCTCAAGGATATTCCTAATTGAATCCAGAGAGTTCACAAGTTTCTAATTAGTAATCTAGGGTTTCCTCCAGAGGATTGAGTATTTGCTTTGCAGGTTATTCAGTGGTTCTTTGTCACCTAGTGCCCAACAAAAAATGGAGTAGTCTCGTGTCACCTTTATCACTAAATTTAACTAATTTTATTGGAAGGATGAGATGGTAATCCACCTGATATATAGAGGCCTCTACAGAGTTACCATGGGGACATAAAATGAGCCAAAATTAGTTGTTGAGAAGTCCAAGTTTTTTAACATAATAGATGATGCGTTTGGGATGCTATTTCTCAGTATCTCGAGAGACCTCTTGTTTTGTGTCGATAGTATCACAACTATAAATGATATATGGCTCAATATTGATTCATTGTTTGGGAATATTAATGAACTAAAAGGCCATCAAGTTGATAATGGGTTGATCTCCTTGACCCCAACCCATTTTGAGACAATCCAATACTTCTTCACCAAGTTCAAATCCATAGTTCTTTAACTGAAACAATGTGGCATTGAGGAGAAGCAAGAACATCTAATTTTGTCCATACTTTCAAAGTTAAGGCATGAATATTCAGTTTTTGTTTCGACATTTCACTCAATAAATACAACTGTTCGAGACTAGAGAATGCCATCTTTGGCAGACTTCATGGAGTCTCTGACTCATGAACAAGACAAGTCGGTTCAAATTGGTTCCATCAATCCTACCAAGGATCAAGCTCTTGATATGGGATATTCAAAGCAAGAAAAGGGAAAGAGAAATCCTAAAGATTTGAAACAACGAGGAAGGAGGACAAAGAGAACCCCAAATATTCTGATGGGGCTTCGAATCCTATCAAGGACAAAGGGAAGAAGCAAGAGAAGTCAAAATGAACTTACTGTCATAATGGAACCCTAATACTACATCCATGAATACAACTATTGACATGGTGGCACAAATACTTGAGAAGAACAGCATCCCTCTTCTAGATGGAGCAAAGAAGAAGGACGAAAGTTTGAATTCTTAAAGCAAGGAGAGATGCCATGCAATGGTGCCTACAACTTCTGTATCTTCCTCCTTCATCATAGATTTAAGTTCCTCAACGCACATGGATTATGTAGAAGAATCATTCTTTTCTCTTCATCCATAAAGTGGTCCATCCATCCCCATGGGATATGAGTGATAGATCCCATCCAAAGGGATTGGTAGGATCAATCAAGATAATGGCTACTTCAACAATGTGTTACTTGTGCCAGATCTTGTAGCAAACATACTCTTTGTATACCAAATGAATCATACTGGTCCACCCAACATAATGACATTAACTCAAAAATATGTGGAAATTTCTAAAGCTTCCACTAGCAAAGTGGTTGCAGTGGGTATGCAAGATCATGAGTCAAGGATGTACACGTTTACACACTCCCTTACTCCTTAGCAAATGCGCTTCTGTCACATGCAAATGAGATGAGGAAGCTATGTAATGATAGGTTTGGACACCTAAACTATAGATATATTCAATATTTTAGCAAAAAAAATATGGTTGAAGGACTTCCAAGCATAAAGTCTTGCAAAGGAACATGCAAGGGATGCATTGTTGGGAAGCATGCAGAGCACAAGTATGACAAGGGGAAGGAAAGAAGGATTGTTCAAGTGATAAAATTGATCCATTCGGACCTGATAGGGCCTCTTAACACTCTCCTATGTAAACTCAAGGTATTTCCTAACATTCATTGATGATTTTTCAAAATATTGTTTGGTGTTCTTCCTCGAATTGAAATATGAAGTGTTTGAAATCTTCAAATCTTTCAAATATTCGGTTGCGAAACTCAGTGGGAAGAAGATAAGGGTATTAAGGACTGATAATGGAAAGGTATATGTCAATAAGAACCTACAAAATATATATGAATATAATGTAATTCAAATGAAACATTCAGTTCCCTAAACACCTAAGGAGAATGGTGTGGCAGAGCACAAGAATAGAGCATTGAAGGAGATGGCCACTTACATGTTGGAGGCTGAGTATTTGTCTCATAAGTTAAGGGATGAATCCATAAATTGTTTTTCATATGTTCATAACATATTTTAACACAAATACTTGGAATAAAAAACTCCATTTGAGGCCCAGATAGGACACAAGCCTGATGTGTCTCATCTCAAGGTGTTTGGATAAATCGCATGGGCTAGGATACCTCCCGAGAAGAGAAAATCCTTGCAGCCGCAAATAAAGGATTCCATAATGGTTGGATATGCTAAATATTAAAATGGATACAATATATTTTATCCATAATCTCATAAAACTTTCATTGATAGGAGTATTCCGCTTGAGGAAGATCCTATGCAAGAGGTTGAACTAGAAGATGGGGATTGCTCACACCCTCCACTCAATGATGATGTAAGTGATGTTTCCATTTCTGATTTTTATAATTCTGATATGGAATATGAATATAATAGCATGCATTCAGATAATGAATCTCCCACAATTCCAAAATGGGCTGATAAAACCATACAAGCAGCTGGTAATGTTGAAAGAGATCCATTAGACACCAGGAAGACTATATCTCAGTTTCACAATGCATTGTCCATTTGTGATTCGAATCTTCCTGAGAGTTTTTTTATGATGGTTGGATATGACCCATATTAATATGAAGAATCATAACATGACCCAATATGGAAATAATCCATGCAATAAGAGTTCAAGTCTTTGCAAGACATTGAAACTTGGGAGTTGGTTCGTCTACCTTCCAAGAGAAAACTAGTGCAATGTAAGTGGGTGTATAGGAAAAAAATGGATGATGATTGTTCTGATGTGGATTATAAGGCCACATTTATTTCCAAATGCTTCTCTCAATTTTATGTATTGGACTATACTGATACATTTTCACCGGTGCAAAGATGGACTCAATCAGTCTAGTTTTGGACATTGTTGCATCCAAACGATGGGAGGTGCACCATATGGATGTGAAGAGTCTTTTTCTTAATGGTGTAATTCATGAGGGGATTTATATGAATCATACTGAATGTTTCATTCATTATCCTTTACTTTTTTGTAGGTTGAATAAGTCTCTATATGGCCTCAAGAAATCCCCTAGAGCTTGGTATGCCAAGATGGACAACTTTATTCTCTTGCAAGGTTTTGAAAGATGAAAATATGATCCTAATGTGTCTTTGAAACATTTATATGAGTCTATTCTGATAATTGTAATCTATTTTGATGATATTTTGATAACTGGAAGTTGCATTATTGATATCAGTTCAGTTAAGTATTCATTATACAATGTGTTTTCTATGACTAACCTAGGATTATTGGAACAATTTATTGGCTTGGAGATTGAGAAATACTATGTACGTATCAAGGTCATCTAATCAAATTATGCTTAATACTTGTTACAAAATTTCAAAATGGTTGAATGTAAAGTTTCTAAGTGTCCCTTCCTTTCAGGAGTAAAACTCAGTGATTTTCGTTCATCTCCATTGGTGGAGAGCTCATTGTATAGACAACTAGTTGGTAGCTTGTTGTACCTCACACACTCTCGAACTGATTTGGATTATGCAGTAGGTTTTGTTTCTAGATACATTTATGATACTCATGAAATGTATTGGAAGGATTCCAAAATGATCTTGCATTATGCGCAAGGAACCAAACATTTCAGGATACACTATGCAACTAGTTCTCTACTAGAACTAGTAGGATTTACTAATTTTGATTGGGATGGAGACAGGTTATGTATTCATGATTGCAGAAGGCCCTATTATTTGATCAAGTAATAAACAACAAACTATCTCCTTGTCTTTAGTTGAGGCCGAGTACAGAGGATCGGTGAATGCAACTACACAATGTGTATGGTTCTGAGGCATTCTTGGAGAATTTGGATTTGAATTTGATTCACCAAATATAATTTGGTTTGAAAATAAAAGTGCAATAAAGATATCCATGTATCTTGTATAGAGAAAGAGGGCCAATCACATTGAGTTTCACATGCACCATCAGGAGCTTGGTGCATGACCAGGTGATATCATTGCAGTGTTTCCCATCTACTGAGAAAACTATTGACATATTCACCAAGATATTCAATGAGAATACTTTAACCTATATTAGATAACTCCTTGAGTTGGGTGACACATGGCGATGACTGATATTCACTTCATATTTTGCTTCATGTCCATTTTAGAGGGGAGGTTTTATTCCCATGAGTTTTTCCTAATTCAGGATTAAGGGGGGGTGTTAGAACATTATACCACCTAGGACCATAGTCTCATTCATTTTTACCTATTCTAGATGGTCCAAACAATAGTCTATCCCATGTTTTTATAAGGTTGTTTGGGTTTTTTTACCATTAATGACACCCACCACCATGAATTTGGTCAACCATAGAGACAAGGCACCTCATTTATGACCACTTTGTCCCTTGGGACGCTCCCACTCCTTAATGTATGGATCCGAGTTTATTAGATGCTCATGCATTGTATTTGGCTGATTTTGCCTCTTTTGGCCCTTTTGAACTACCTAGAGCCACTCCCACTCCACCATGCACTCCACCACGCCTGGGCCACCTTCATTTATGAGAACCCATGCCATCCCAATGTTCAAATTAGACATTCTTTACCATTTGAGTTGGTTTGGGAGCATATTGGTCAACCTAGGTGGTTTTGAGGTCCAATGTAATCCTACCACATTTATTCCATTGAGTTCCTCCAAAGGATAAAAAATTTCTCCTATTTTAATATCATGATGATCCACACATGTTTACGTGTTGGACTGTAATAGAAACTTCAATATTTGGCATCATTCGTTGGTGTATTTTTTCCTCCTCTCATTGTTTTTCTCATGCATTATCAAATTCTTGCATTGTGAGAATTCTCTTAGATTAGGCATCTTGTTGTGAATCATGATTTTACATGAAGCTCAAGTGGTGATGTGTAATTTGATCTTGGTTCTTCATTATCTGCCACAAGGTCTTCATCTTCATGCTCATGAGAAATTTGGCTTGTAGCAACATCTTCAAAAGGGATCTCTATGTCACCAACATATAGGTGTGAGAACCCATCAATAGGTACTCTGTCATAGTTCAAGCATCCATCAAGATATTATATTTGATTTGCACAACCCCCATCAATAAGAATTGCGTTCTTGTCTTCACTTCCCTCTTCTTGTTCTTCTCTACAATCACCTTGAGTTGATTGATGCTCCACTTCATGATTCGTTGCTTCTTCCTTCAATAGTGTATCTTGGATCTTTTTATCTTCTTTAGGCCTAAATTTTTTCCACACCCTCACCATGTGGTCCACAAACTTGTTTGTAATTTCCTCATCTATAGAGATGGATATTTCACTGCTCTTTTCACAAGTAGGATGGTTTTTACTCATTTCATGCTCCTCCAAACTTGTGTATTGTTTATTGTTCCTTAATGAGTTCACATATTCACTCTTATTCCTATATATAAACACCCAATTAACATTTTTTTCAAAAAGGATGGTCTTATGTACCCCTCCCATCAAAGCAATATATGCTTGATATTGTTGGGGCAAAGTTTTACATGGTCATCTCAATCTTTCTAATTCATTCATAGGAGTATCTTGTGGTGGTTTCGAACATACACCTTCACAATACACATGGTCATAATAATAACCCTCATCCCTTATGAAATTGGAAGAATTTCTGCAAAATGGAAACTCTTTCTCATACCATTCACATTCTTGTTTATATTGCTCATAATTATCTTCAGAGTCATAATAAGAATAAGATATGGCTGCAACTTTTTCTTCAATGGATGTTATTAATGCATAGGTGAAAGGAAAATTATATTATACCACTATAATGTACCCTTTTGGATGAAACTAGGAAAACTATCCAAAATATTTCAAAGAGGAGTTAAAACTTTGACATTGAAAACATTCTTTCTCAACACCCTAATTGCCAATCATATTTCACACTGTCTCCATGGTTATTAGACAATTGGGGAATCTCAAGAGAAATGATATTAGGTTCTGATAGGATTAACAAATTGATATATGTGGATTCTTAATATGGTGTGTCTCATTAATTTTCACAAACAGTTCACATACCTCCTCCTTCAATACTTTGTCTAATTTTGGAACTAGGAAAAAGTAGTAAACTAGTATTTCTTGGTTTGGTTCCAAACACCATTGAAACTTTACAAATTTATTATGGAAGTAACCTATGGGATTTAAAACATACTAACATACCTAATACACTAAATGGTCGAATCAGAAAACTCATTTTGACATGTCATTCAAGTATGCACAATTTTGGCCAATTTCTAGATTTGGATTCGTGAAGCCAAAGTTGATCCAAATGCATGCAAATGACTTAAAATTATGTATGGAAGGGATTTAGGAGTATTAGGACATAATAATTCATATTATTAATTCTCATACACTTTCCAAATTATTCTAAAACTTTCTTTTGACCCTAGGAAAAGAAGGACAAAAACAATACGGAATCGATATTATAACCCCCAAGTGTATATGACACTTTTGGCTCTCCAAATGCAGTTCGAACCGCCAAAAAATTAGAAAAGAGTATGGGGATTCATATAATACATAAATTAATTTCATTTTTCATTGTTATTAAGCTCCTCAAACTGATAATTAGGCACAACATCTATATGGTAACTTTCATGGAAATTGCTTATGGGGAAATTGCATTAATAGCTTAAGTTTGGCACATGAAAAGTAGAATAAATGGTTCATATAGTAACATAAAATATAATTAACATATAAAACATAAAAATTTATTCCATAATATCATCAAACTAATATAAATTCATACAAATATGATATAAAAATCTTTCAAGCTTGAAGCCAAATTCATGAAAACTAGTTATTCAAGAGCATGGGAATGCAAGCCTTTCACACATGGATCTATTATATTTCAAATTAAAGAGAATATTGATATAAGAGTATATATAAATACATAATATATCCAATATTGGGCATCAAATAGATTCAGTAAAATGCAAGACCCACTCCAACAAGTGCGCCATCACATGAGAGTATGGGAGAATGGAGAAGAAGGAATAATATAGTATGGAGATAGAAGAGAACATGAGATTTATGGACCTTCAACCTGAATATAAAAAAAATTAATAATATACATTTATAGGCATGAATGTATTCTCCTTAAACCAACTTGGAAATGAATCCAACTCCCTTTTGGTTCAAGCAGGGAGATTAAACACACACCGTGCAATGGACAATCAAAAGCTCTCCAAAATGCCAAAGGGCAATTAAAAATTTATCAAAATATTTTCTCCTTCCTCAATACACCATTTTATTAACTTCATGAATCCTATTAAGGTCTAATTTACCACCATATTCTTCCTTCAACTCAACTTAGTGGTTTAGTAACCACTATGACACTTCTCTTCTTCCTCAAGCTCCAATTCTTTCCCCAATTCAAATGGCTGCCTCTAACTCCCAAGTGCACCCTCTTGGTGGATATTTTCCACACTTTAATGTTATATTTTTCATAGGTATTAAAAAATGTTTGAATTTTTCATATTTGTAATAGAATATTTCATCATTTGTTTCCATAGAGTGCATGACCGAATATCCTTCAAAGTGGCACAAATTGTCTTCTTAGTCTCTTCCTCTTCCATGGGAGTTACTCTCCTCTACTAATTCAAATTCATTGGCTCATTCTAGGCTATTTGACACCACATCATCTCAAATAACTTTACATTCCCCTTGGGTTTGAGTTTGTATGAAGGTAATGCCATGTGTGTGGGGAATCTAGTCACCCAAAGACTCCACAAGCTTCCAATTGTCTTCATGAACCAATGGCACCTTATTTTTTTTAACATGTATTATTTATGGGACCCATTTTAATGTGAATATGGTAAACTAAGGTTTTTTTGGGTCCTATGTTTCCCTAATTACAAAATTTATGTCTCCACCTCATCCTAGGGAACGAGTATGTTGGTGAAACATTATTTGCAAGTAGTCTCATTTGGACGGGGAAATTACAAAAACTTATTGAAATAATTGTATACTTGGATTTATATGTTGTTGTGTGACAAAGGGACTGTGTCATTGGAATTTGAGTTTTCTTATACTTAAGTGTCCCTACATGCATAGGGGAACTAGGGTCTAACAAGGGAATGACCTAAGTAGAGAAAGGAAAGAATAGATAAAGAGTGGATGAGTTGAAGATGTGAAAATAAGAATAATTGGAAATAGTATATGAGACATAATTATTGCATGGTGGAAAAAGGTTTCATAAGGAAAGTAGGAAGAGGACGCCGGATAAGGTACAAGAATAGCACAACAAGTTTGAAGAGATAGATTTCCATGAAGGATTTCAGGTCGAATGATTGTCATACTCCTAAAGGAAAGAGGACCATAATCTTATCCTATAATAGAATAATATCCCTACTCAAGCCAGGAACTATGTCAAACCCACGACCTTATGCACATCATCAAGATCTAAGGTAAGACCCAAATTATTGTCACATAATTTTGTGATTAGTCAAATTAGTAAGGGAATTGGAAGTAGTGGAAGTAATTCAGCAACTCATACATAGTTTGCAACACCTGGTACTAGTACCACATAAGAAAAAATGGTGGGGGTGGACCCCACTTTGAAGTTGCTTTTTTTTGCTGAATTTGAGAAGAAGATTCAAACCAACATTTTTTCCTTTCCTAAGAAATATAGGAAATCAGGAAAGTACAAGATGAAGTTCTCAAGATTGCATAGTTAGTAACAACATTCAAAATATGTGGTTACCTAGTATATGAAATATCAGTCGACTACACAAGCCAGAACATTGGCCAGCATCAAGGATTCCTTGGTAAAGGAATTCAAAATTCCTAAATCAAAGTTTCAATGCCTTATATAATTAAAAGAGATCAGATACTTACCGAATTAACTAGTTTGGGAGTTTGACCAAAGATTTCAAGTATTAAAAGAAAGATTGACATTCCAGATTTTGAATGAGCAGCATAGATAATGGTTTATCACAGGACTATTTTCACATATTCGTTGTCCTTTGACACAACATAAGATTACAACATATCAATATTCACTAGAAATTGTCATGAAATTGTAAGGGTCTCATATAGGAAAGACAAGTACAAGGATGGATCAAGTTAAGTCACAATTAGTGGCATTAAGAATACAATTACAGGATATTTCTAAAGGGGAGGGAAAATGAGAATAAATATGGTGTGCTAATTATAGGATAGAAGGACACTATAAAAACAAATGCCCTGCTTTTTTTTAATCTTAGTTGGCTAGTAGATATCCAAATCCATTTCCTATAGGAGTGGGCGTATTGTGTGAGATATGTAGAGTAGATCATCCTTCAATCATTTTTCCTTTATTACAAAATTACGTGAGAACACACAAAATAGTTTTTTGCAATTTTTGCAAATCTATGGGAAATTATGAGAAATATTGTCATGCATGTCATGTAATGAAAGATCATACCTCAGACCCATATAGATTCCAAGGAGAAGCCAAAATATAAGGTTGGAAGCTACAAAGTAATGATCTAGTGGGGGTTATAATTAGATAAGAAGAGGTGGCTTCATAGGTTATGGAAGAGGAGGATTCGACAAAGGAGGAAGAGGGTCAATCATATGCTATAACTGTGGGTAATAGGGACATTTTTCCTGATATTGTCAAAACTTGTGCATGACATGTACATATTGTAGACAGTTGGAATGTTAGAGTTTGCACTTTAATTCAACTATGTTAGATCTTTAAACTGAAAGATAGACAAGCAAAACAATAAACAAGGACACAAATATTTTCCTCGAGGAAACCATAAAGGATAAAACTCTGCAAACATCTTCAAAATAGTTTTGTCACTAAGTAAAATGTCAAACCAAGATAGAATACCCATAGAAAGATAGAATTGACAACTCTTTCTTCTTCTCACATTGTCCCACTTCTCTCTCTCTCTCTCTCTCTCTCTCTCTCTCTCTCTCTCTCTCTCTCTTTAGCGAACTTGAGTGAGTGAGTGTGTGTGAATGAGAGAGGGCCCTCCTATTTATATTATTCAGCTGTGTGACTCACTTACCTAACTAGGCCATCCAGTTTCTCTAATTAGGGACAACCTACCTAGGAAGACTCAAAATACATGTTATATAATACTTCTTCTGGGGACTATTTGCATGACTTATAATAAACTTTTTATCTCAATATTCTGACATGAAAAAGTACAATAATGACATCTCCTAACAGAGGAAATACTTATTCGATGGAGGTAGTATAGAATATCTTCTAAAGTTACATTTTCAACAACAGTCCCTCTTAACTAGGGAGGTATTCTCTCCACTCGGTCATCATCACAATTGGACACAGTATCTGGACATCAGATTCATTGGATAATCATCACTGGATCATCATCCCTAGATCAGCATCATCTCTGTACCATCATCACTGAATCATCATCTCTTGATCATCATCATTAGATCATCATAACTACTGCATCAATTCTCATGTTGTTGACCATTTACTAGTGACATATTTCAAATATATTTGTCCTTAAAATTTTCTATAGAGCCAACCCTATTTCATGCTAGATGTAGGCCTAGATGACATACAGGTATTCATCATATCCATGAGCAAGCCATCAAGTAGGTACATCCCAGTACCACACATTACATTTTCACAATAATCAAATGCGTCTCCTACTGTCATCTCATTGTATCCTTATCATCTCATCATCATACGGGAAGAGCATCCCAGATGCAAACCTCATGTCCAATAGATCATCTGCATCTACCACCCAATGGGTGAATCCTAGGAGCACCCTAGGTGCATTACATATCTCAGAGGTCATCCCACGCCTACCTGTGTCTTCCACCATGCGAGAACCAGACTAGGTGCACATAAAATGTATTTGTTTACCAGTGGACCTCTCATTGTCTCCAGCATGGGAATACAACTAGGAGCAACCCAAGTGAATTACATCCTAAGGACCACCTACATATTCCACCATGTGAGAACCATATCTAGTGCATCTACGTCTTTCCGTGGAACTCTCATCGTCTCCAACATGGGAGTACAACCAAGAGCACTCCAAGTGCATTACATCCGAAGGACCACCTGCATCTTCCACCATGCGATAACCATATCTAGTGCATTTGCATCTTCCAATGGAACTCTCATCATATCCATCATGGGAGTATATCCAGGAGAACCCCAAGTGTATTATGTCTTAAGGACCACCTGCGTCTTCCACCATGTGAGAACCATCTCTTTTGGTTTCATCACTCCCTCTTTCTAGGGACCTCAATCTGGATGAAGCCAAGCCTCTGTATGAAGTATTCAAACTTCACTCTAGCTAGCTACTTGGTCAACAAATCGGCTATCTTCTTGTTTTTCATCACATACTGGAGCTTCACTGCTCCTCTCTCGACTATATCTTGTATGTAGTGATGCTTCATCTCAATATGTTTTGACTTGTCATGGAACAACGGGTTCTTCGACAACTTTACACAACTCTGGTTGTCGCAAAATATACAAGTCACCTCTAATTCGAGATCAAAAAAATATGACAGTAGCTTCTGAAGCCATACTTCCTCATGAATATTTAAACAAGATGCAACATACTTAAAAATTTTGTTGTACTCAATGCCATGCATAACTGCTTCTTGCTAAACTCGAAGATCATATCGGATCCCAAATTGAATCAACATCCCAAAGTGTTATTCCTATCTATGGCATGAGCTTCCCAATCCGAATCATAACCATACATGTTAATATTCTGATCCACTTCATACTTGAGCCCATACTCAAATGTACCCTTCAGGTACCTCAACATATGCTTTGTAGCAATCAAGTGAGCGTGACTCAGATCTGTCACGAACTGGCTCATGGTGTTCACAGTAAAGCATGTCTAGCCTCATGTTCATCATGTACATAAATGAAACAATTATTTGTTGATACATCATGACATCGATTATCTCTGATGAAGCATCACACAATAGCTTCAACTTTGATGTCATTGGTGTGGCCTCACAATCCAACATCTCGAATGTCTTCAAGATATCAACCACACATTTTCCTTGGATAAGGAAAATATCCTCTAGATTTTACCACTCCCACAAATCGTGTCAATATTCTTGAAATCGGATATCTTCTGCAGTCACTCTCTTTGTGGTGGAGCACTAACCTCCCTCTTCCTTTTGGACTCTATGCATTGGAACATTCTGTACTGGAGTTACAGTTAGCTTCATCTGCTAACGATATTCTATGTATCCATCTATTTCATCGCTCAACATCATTGGATACCAAGATCCTCCATCTCAAAAAAAAATTAGCATTCCTCTTACACACATCTATGATATTCTCGGCCCTTTGTAGGGTTGTATCTTCAACCTTTTATCAAATGTTGAGATCTCCATCAATCTTGGTGATATTCAAGCCCCTCAACTAAATGTATATTCTACCCCATGGGTGACTTATGAGGTTGTACAAATACTTCTACACACATGTGGTTCTCTGCTTGAAATGTACTTCTACTTGACTACAGAAATGTGTCTGGTCAATGGAGAACACATTGCCATAATCTACTCCCCTTTTCTAAGTGAAACAACAATCCCTACTTTTATTTGTTGATGTTTTCATATGTTTCATGTTTGATCTTGTATATCCACGTAGAAGACACTATGAAGTTACCTTAAGGTCTCGGAGCCATATCTTGTACATCATTCTCCATGATCAACTAGTATTCTTTGATCATAGTCTCCTTCTATTTATTGTCAGTTGCTTCTTCACATATGGAAGGATCTGCATCAATAATGTCACACAACAATGCCACATAACTGGAGTGATTCCGAGGCATATTAATTTATTTGGAATTCCAATCGTAATTTTCTTCATCTTGGATGATCTCTTGTTCCCAAGATGGTCTTCATCTCTTGAGGTGGATCTACCGCTCTTTGTGGCTTGGTCATATCACAATTCTTATATTCTTCTAAATCTCTTTCTTTTGTCACCATTTCTCTAACCTTGGGAGGTTTAGGTTCCTCTTCATTTACATTGTTGGAGTGAATATTCTAGATGAACCATTATCACATGTTCTTTGGAATAAGTCTCATTCTTATTTTCTTGTAGGTAATTGTACATGGTCTTTCCTACAAGTCAAATTCAGTTGCATGTTTAGAAACATTTCATAATTTCCAAAACATATTAAAAGTGAAAAGTTCTAGTTCATAAACACATTTTTCACACAATCATATAACTATATTATCCCATGCAACATTTATCCATGTCCCATATACATATGGTAACATTCTATATTCCTTCCATCTCTACCAAAACATTATCGAGGGTGTGCATTGCTCCCAATATGTCAGCAAAAAGTTTTCATTATAGATAAGTAGGAATGGAATGTTATACAACACCATGGGATACTTACCCATCACATGCAAGTTAGTATTATATTGTTCATGAATGCAAACATTTTGACAAGCATAATTCATTTTCTAAATATAGGAATATAAATATATAAACAACATCATATGACAATTCAAATACTTATCTTTGTTAGTTTTTTTGTGGACTCCCTCTAGATCCTTTCCTTCTTTCATGAGTTACTAGAGTCTTTGACAGTTTTCTGTACTTAATCATATGATTATGAGGACCTGTGTTTGTCTTTCTCATGCTGAGAAAGTCTTCTATAACAAAGATCACATGGGATTGTGTGTTGGTTCTGAATCTGAGTGTCACTTCTTCATTCACAACTGCATCCCTTCTTATCCAGATATTTATATGGATAAGAGGTTCTTCTTTATCATGGATTGAATCCTTATGGATTAAAGTACATATTCCTCATCACTTAAGGAATATTCTTTTGTTCTTTTCTTTTCTGGTTCATCCTCTTTAGCAATGTGAGCATGATGCCTCTTCTTTTTGTTTCTCTTGAGGATCCTTTGTTTTTGGGACAATCTTTGGAGTAGTGTCCCTTATCATCATATGCGTAAAATCTAATATTGGATATATCTCTTCTTTAGGCCTAAATTTCTTCCACACCCTCACTATGTGGTCCACAAACTTGTTTGTAATTTCCTCATCTATGGAGAGGGAAATTTCACTGCTTTTTTCACAAGCATGATGGTTTTTACTCCATTCATGCTCCTTCAAACTTGTGGATTGTTGATTTTTCCTTAATGAGTTCACATATGAACTATTATTCCTATATAAAAACACCCAATTAACAAAATTTTCAAAAATAATGGTCGTATGTCTCCCTCCCATCAAAGAAATATATGATTGATATTGTTGGGGCAAAGTTTTACATGGTACTCTCAATCTTTCTAATTCATTCATAGGAGTAGCTTGTGGTGGTTTGGAACATACACCTTCACAATACACAGGATCATAAGAATAACCCTTATCCCTTATGAAATTGTAAGAAGTTATGAAAAATGGAAACTCTTCCTCATACCATTCACATTCTTCTTTATATTGTTCATAATCATCTTCAGAGGAGTCATCATAAGAGTGAGACATGGCTGAAAATTTTGAATGGATGGTATTAATGCATAGGTGAAAGGACATGTTAATATACCACTATAATGTACTACCTTTTTGGAGTAAACTAGGCACACTATCCAAAATATTTCAAAGACAATTTAAAACTTTGACATCGAAAACATTCTTTCTCAACACCCTTATTGACAATAGATTTCACACTAACTCCATGGTTATGAAACAACTATGGAAGATAACGGGAAATGATATTAGTTTATGATAGGATTGATAAACTTATATATGTATCTTATTAATATGGTGCGTCTAAAGGATTTTCACAAACAACTCACATACCTCCTCCTTCGATACTTTGTCTAATTTTGGAACTAGGAAAAAGTAGTAAAATGGTCTTTCTTGGTTTTGTTTCAAACACCACTGAATATTTTGAAATTTAATATGGAAGGAACCTATGGGATTTAAAACATACTAACTGACCTCATACACTCAATGGTCGAATCCGAAAACTCATTTTGACATGTTATTCAAGTATGCACAATTTTGGCCAATTTCTAGCTTTGGACTAGTGAAACCCAAGTTGATCCAAATGCACTCAAATGACTTCAAATAATATATGGAATGGATTTAGGGGTATTAGTACATACTAATTTATATTATTAATTCTCATACACTTTCCAAATTATTCTAAAACTTTCTTTTTACCCTAGGAAAACAAGGACAAAAACAATAGGGAAATCGATGTTAAAACCCCCAAGGGTAGATGACACTTTTGGCTCTCCAAATGCAGTATTACCCACCAAAAATTTATAAAAGATTATAGGGATTCATATCAGACATAAATTTCTGTATTTATTCATGTTTATTAATCTCTTCAAACTAATTATTATGCGCAACATATGTATGGTAGCTTTCATGGAAATTTCTTATGGGCAAATTGCATTACTAGCTTAAGTTTGGCACATGAACAGTAGAATAAATGGTTCATATAGTAAAATGAAATATAATGAACATATAAAACATACAAATTTATTCCCAAATAGCATCAAACTGAGATAAATTCATACAAATATGATATAAATATCTTTCAATCTTGAATCCAAATCCATGAAAACTAGTTATTCAAGAGCATGGGAATGCAAGCCTTTCACACATGGATCTATTGTATTTCGAATTATAGATATTATGTAAATAAAATTAAATATACATACACAATACACCCAACCTTGGGAATCAAATATATTCAACTAAGTGCAATAATAACTCCAACAAGTGCGCCATCACATGAGAGTATGGAGGAATGGAGAAGAAGAAATGAGAGAATATGGAGTTAGATGAGAACTAGAGATTTATGGACCTTCAACCTGAATCTAAAAATAATTTATAATCTCCATTTATATGTATGAATTTATTCTCCATAAACCAACTTGTAAAGAAATCCAACTCCCTCGAAATTGGTTCAAGCAGGGAGAATAAACACCCACCGTGCAATGGACAATCAAAAGATCTCCAAAATGCAAAAGGCCAATTAAAAAATGATAAAAATATTTTATCCTTCCTAAGGAAATCATTTTATTAACTTCATGAGTCCTCATAAGGTATAGTTTACCACTATAGGATTCCTTCAACTCAACTTAGTGGTTTAGTTACCACTATGACACTTGTCTTCTTCTTCATGCTCCAACTCTTTCCCAATTCAAATGGCTTCCTATAACTACCAAGTGAACCATATTAGTGGATATTTTTATCTCTTTCATGTTATATTTTTCATAGGTATTCAGTCAGGTCTGAATTTGTCATATTATTAATAGAATATTTCATCATTTGTTTCCATAGAATGCATGGAATATCCTTCAAAGTGGCACACATTATCTTCTTAGTGTCTTCCTCTTCCATGGGAGTTACTCTCCTCTACTAATTCAAATTCCTTGGCTCATTATAGGATATGTGACACCACATAATACTCCAAGAACTTTACATTCCCCTTGGATTTTAATTTGTATGAAGGTCATGCCAAGTGTGTGGGGAATCTAGTCACCCAAAGACTCCACAAGCTTCCAATTATCTTCATGAGCCAATGCCACCTTATTTTCTTAACATTTATTATTTATGGGACCCATTTTAATGTGAATATGGTAAACTAAGGTCCTTTTGGGTCCTATAGATACCTTATTACAAAATTTATGTCTCCACCTCAAGCTAAGGAACTAGTAGGTTGGTGAAACATTATTTGCAAGTAGTCTCATTTGGATGGGGACAAGACAAAAAATTGTTGAACTCATTGTATACTTGGATTTATATGTTGTTGTGCAACAAAGGGACTATGTCATTGGAGTCTAAGTTTTCTTATATTTAAGAGTCCCTACACGCATATGGGAACTAGGGTATAACAAGGGAATGGTCTCATTAGATAAAGGAAAGAATAGATAAAGAGTTGACAAATTGAGGATGTGAAAATAAGAATAAGAGGAAATAGTATATGAGACATGATTACTACATGGTGGAAAAAGGTTTCGTAATGAAAGTAGGAAGAGGACTCCGGTTGAGGTACAAGAATAGCACAACAATTTTGAAGAGAGAGATTTCCATGCAGGATTCCAGGTCGAATGATTGTCATACTCCTTAAGGAAAGAGGACCATCATATTATCCCATAAGAGAATAATATCCCTACTCAAGCGTGGAACTATGTCAAACTCATGACCTTATGCACATCATCGATATCTAAGGTAAGAACCAAATTATTGTCACATAATTTTGTGATTAGTCATAGTAAGGGAATTGAAAATAGTGGACGTAATATAACAACTCAGACAGATTCTGCAACACCTAGTACTAGTACCACACAAAACAAAATGGTGGGGGTGGACCCCACTTTTAAGTTGCTTGTTTTTCACTCAATGGGAGAAGAATATCCAAACCAACATTTTTTCAAGCAAGTACAAGATGAATTTGTCAAGGTTTCACAATTAGTAGCAACATTCATAATCTATGGTTACCTGGTATATGAAATATCATATGACTACACAAACAAAAACATAGGCCATCATCAAGGATTCCTTGGTAAGGAAATTAAAAAATCCTAAATACGAGTTGCAATGCCTTATATAATTGAAATATATCAGACAGTTGTCGAATGAACTAGTTTGAGAGTTTGACCAAAGATTTCAAGTATTAAAAGAAATATTGACATTCCATATTCTGAATGAGCAGCATAGATAATTTGGTTTATCACATGACTATTTCCACATATCTGTTGTCCTTTGACACAACATAATATTCCAACATAACAATATTCACCCCTTCTTTTAGAGCTTAGTTGGTTACTAGATATCCAAATCCATTTCCTACGAGAGGGGTTGTATGGTGTGATATATGTAGAGTACATCATCCTTCAATCATTTGTCATTTATTACAAAATTATGTGAGAACTCACAAAATATTGTTTTACATTTTTTTCAAATATATGGGACATTATGAGAGATATTGTCGTGCATGTCATCTAATGAAAGAGCATAATTTAGACGTGTATAGATTCCAAGGAGAAGCCAAAATAGAAGGTGGGAAGCCACAAAGTAATGATCCAGTGGGGGTTATAATTAGATAAGAAGAGGTGGCTTTAGAGGTCATGGAAGAGGAGGATTCAACAAAGGAGGAAGAGGGAAAATAATATGCTATAATTGTGGGTAATAGGGGCATTTTTCTTGGGATTATCAAAACTTGTGAATGACATGTACATATTGTAGACAGATGGACTGTTAGAGTTTTCACTTTAATTCAATTATGTTATATATTTAAACTGAAAGATAGACAAGCACAACAATACACAAGAACACAGATAATTTCCTCGTGGAAACAATAAAGGAGAAAACATCACATACTTCTTCAAAATAGTTCTGTTACTAAGTACAATGTCAAACCAAGATAGAATACCCATAGAAAGATAGCTTTGGAAACTTCTTCTTATTCTCACACTGGCCCACTTGTCTCTCTCTCTCTCTTTAGCGAACTTGAGTGAGTGAGTGTGTGTAAATGAGAGAGGGAACCTCCCTATTTATATTCTTCATCTGTGTGACTCGTGACTCACTTAAGTAACTATGCCAGCCAAGTTCTCTAATTGGGGAAGACATACCTAGGAAGACTCAAAATACATTTTATATAATACTTCTTCTGGGGACTATTTCCATGACTTATAATAAAGGTTTTACCTCGATATTTTGACATGACCAAGTACAATAATGACATCCCCAAAAGAAGGAAAAACATCTTCGATGGATTTATAATAGAATACAATAATAATATACAATGTAATATCTTCTAAAGTTACATTTTCAACAACAATCTCTCTTAACTAGGAAGATTATCTCTCTACTCGGTCATCGTCACAATTGGACACAATCTCTGGACATCATCGTTAGATCATCATCATTGGCTCATCATCCCTAGATCATCATTCTCGGATCATCATCTTTGTACCATCACCACTGGATCATCATCACTACCGTATCAATTCTCATCTTGTCGACAATTTACTAGTGACATGTTTTGAAGCTATCTGTCCTTAGAAGTTTCTACAAATCCAACCTTGTTTCATGCTAGATGTAGGCCTAGATGACATCTAGGTCTTCATAATATTCATGAAAAATCCATCAAGTAGGTAAAACCTAGGACCACACATTAAATTTCTATAATAATCACCTGCGTCTCCTACTATAATCTCATTGTATCTTGGTCATCTCATCATCATACATGAAGAGAATCCCAAATGCACACCTCATGTACAACAGATCATCTGCATCTCCCACCCAATGGGTACAACCCAGGAGCACCCCAGGTGCATTACGTCTCTTAGTGGTCATCTCGTGTCTAACAACATGGGAGCACAACTAGGAGCACATTAGGTGCATTGCGTCCCAAGGACCACCTATGTCTTTCACCATGCAATAACTAGACTAGGTGCACACAAAATTTATTTGTTTACTAATGGAACTCTCATTGTCTCCAGCATGGGAATACATCCAAGAGAAACCCATTTTCATTACGTCCCAAGGAACACCTACATATTCCACCATGTGATACCCATATCTAGTGCATCTACGTCTTCCGGTGGACCTCTCGTCATCTCCAACATGGGAGTACAACCAAGAGCACCCCAAGTGAATTAATTCCCAAGGACAACCTACATCTTCCACCATGTGAGAAGCATATCTAGTGCATTTTCATCTTCCAGTGGAACTATCATCGTCTCCAGCATGGGAGTATATCTAGGAGCACCCCAAGTGTATTACGTATTAAGGACCACCTGTGTCTTCTACCATGTGAGAACCATCTCTTCTGGTGTCACTACTCCCTTTTTCTAGGGACCTTGATCTGTATGAAACCAAGCCTCTCTCTAAAGTATTTGAACTTCACTCTAGCTAGCGGCTTGGTCAACAAATCGACTATCTTCTTGTTTGTCACCACATACTAGAGCTTCACTGCCCCTCTCTGCACTATATCCCGAATATAGTGATGCTTGATCTCAATATGCTTCGACTTGTCATGGAACATCAGGTTCTCTGACAACTTCACACACTCTAGTTTTCACAAAATATACAAGTCACCTCTAACTCGAGATCAAACAAATCTAATAGTAGCTTCTAAAGCCATACTACCTCACGACTAGTCAAATAAGCTGCATACTCTGCTTCAGTTGTAATCAACGCCATGCATGACTGCTTCCTCGTAAACAAGGAGATCATATCGGATCCCAAAGTAAAGCACCATTGACTAATCCTACCTAAAAATGCAAATTGCAGGAAACATAACTCATTGTCCCACACATAATGATATCTATTTTTCAAGTCAGTCACCATCTACTTGGTGTGATTTTGAACCACTTATGAATCATGTGGTCATTCGTACAATTGGAATATTCAAGGATTGTAGCATGCACTTGTTATGGTTGTTGACAATAATGTTTCTAGTGAAGAGGTGGATTGAAGTGTCAAATATTTTTAATCTTCAACAAACAAGAATTCATTATTATTAGATTGAAGGAGGTTTTGGTCATCTATTGTTTGCATAGCATTGTGAATGTTTATCGTCCATTGGTGAAAATGAGCTTGGTACTATAAAAATGGTGGTTATAGAATATAGCAATTAGGATTTTGGGTTTTAACATTTATGCATTCAAATTCATATCATTTAGAAGTGATAGGATTTTATTAGCGAGCCTGCATTAGGGGATATAATATTTATATCATAAGAATGGGGGATTATGAGAAAATTTTACAAGGTCGCTAATGAGAGATTATAGGTGATATGGGTAGGAGTTATAATAGTAAGAAGTGATATGAGATAAAATATATAGGGTTTGGGAGTTATCTATTTTAAGGGTTAAATATTATATGGGTTAGGGTTTATGTATTAGAGGATAGAATATAGTTGTATAGTTTTGTCTTAAAAAATGCAACAAGGAATTTGATTGGTTCCACATGGGCGGTGATCTAAAAATAACTAGAAAAGAATTTAATGCAATAGCTAGACTATAGTTCACTTAAATGATATATTTTTTGTAGGTGCTTGTGAAGTGGTTTGAATGGAGTAAATTCCCATGTAGCTATATCAATTGAATCACTAACCTACCTTGGTGAGTATAGATCATTACATGTGCTACAATATTCAAGACTATGCCAATCTAGGAAAGGAATGCAAACACTATAAAATTACATAAGTCAATATCCTATATTCCTCTAATTGCAAATAAGCATTGCCAATGAAAATAAGAAATAAAGCCATAATTTTAATATTCCAATACTTTCTTGTTACATCACATAATGTCTAACCTTAATGTAACAATAATATATAGTTCTCCCTTGAAGGTGAAAGGTATGACCAACATGGAATCCAACCAAGGGAATCCAAGGAGGATGTTGTATTCTAAGTCCCCTATAAGTACATAAAACCAAGTTGCCATGGTATTGGATCCCAAATTCAAAGGAAATGGTGCAACTCTAAAAGTTTAGTTTCAATTTTGTTAAATCCTTGGAATGTTTAGATGGTAGGGTGAAACTTGAAATTAGGCTTAAGCATGAGAAACCATAACAACCACGAAGTTAGGAGAATACCCCTAAATTGATGATGAAACTCTTTATAATATTGTCCTTATGAGAAATCTATATAAATAAAGGAGTATAAAGTTTGGAATTTTGATCATTCTTAGAGGTAATATGGGATAGGTCAATGGAGAGAGAAGGGATTTGAGCTTGTGAAATATTAGGAAAATACTCAAACATGACATTGACAAGTAAGTACCTTTGGTCATGATAAGAGTAAATGGATTTGAAAAGAGAGACTAGATAACATAATAGGGTCTCACATAGGGGATCATGATGCCACGGAAATGCACTTGGGTGGGAGGGGGAGAAAAATGTTAGGGTGATTCGAGGGACACTTTGTTAGAATATTGGATATGGATCCCGATAGATGAGCGGGTAGCATAACATTTAATGTCAATAATGATCAAAGGATAAAAGGAAGGAAGGAACATGGATGTGAGGCCATCCCATTGAACAAGAAAGACAATGTATAACTCAATGAGGTTTGTAGTTTCATGTATTGGGTTAGGAAGGACCATGGTCATAAAAGCCACATATACTTTCTCCTTCCCCTTATGAGCCAGAATCATTAAAAATGTATGGATTAGGAGAGTCTGTATTTGTATGAACTATATATCTTTCAAGAGTACTTGTCACAAGTTTAGGGTAATGTATCTATTCCTTAAACACCATTTTAGTCTTTGTGGCTTGATGTACAAGTTTAGAGTGATGTATATATATTGTTCATGATCATGTATTTTTTGGTGACTTGATTAATGGTGACCTTGTTGCCATTTTTTGTCAAATCCCCACCCCTCATACCAACGATAGAAAGGACGTGACAAAGCTGCTCCTGCTATGATATGGGTGATCTAGCCCCATGAACATAAATATAAAAATGGGTTGGATTAAAAACATACTTGATGCATAACAATTGCAATTATATAGCGAAAGAAAAACATCCATACAAGCATTCCACGTATTGAACATAATAATTTATGAATATGCATTAATACATGGCAGAAAAAATGCATTCATTCATTCCAAGCATTCATCATGTTCATTATAATTCATTAAAAGAAATACATATGCAAAGGTAGTTAAACAAGAATATAAGTAAATACTTATCTTGTAATTGTGTTGTCCCGCAACTAGCTACGTCGCTACAATGTTACACCCAACCGTAGGCCAGTGTGCTCATCAATCTCTTAGCAGCACTGCCACCCCTGAGCTAGGCATGATTCCACGAGGAAATAGGGAACAACAGGCTTACACACATCAATACGATACATCCATAGTCAAGCCAACATACAGTTGGGTTTCATAGACTTTCTAGCCAATCCAAAAAGAAATTGAGTTTCACAGGCTGCTAAGGAAACAAGCTAACAACACAAGGGTTCCTTGCACTTACTCATCCAAGCCAACCTTCACATGGATTCCCTTCATAGAAAAATACCATTGTTGGCCATGAAGGAAAACGTTTGATAACCACAAACAGAGATGGCGGGTGAGGAAAAACAACCCATGAGAGAAAATCATTTCAGGGAACGTCCTTAGACTTCACAGAGGTAAAAAAAACCTTTATTCACACCCAAAACGTGGGTCTACCTTCTCAGCCACTGAACTCTACACAAATGAGCTTCCAGCTTGGAGAACAATGAGGAAAACACAGAAATTCATGAGGGAAATGCTCAGCAAACCCTGACTGTGTGAGGAATGAGAAAACACCCTCTCCCAAACCCAAATACACAAATATCTACTATGTTTTCACTCAACCACACCAAAAAATAGGTTTTTCTAGGGGCACATACATTCAAAAACCCAAAAACAAATTTCCAGCCATGGATAAAAATGCGTAAACTACAGAAATGTGGAGAGAACTCCCAGCTTTCTCATAGGGGAAAAATGGGCTCCTCAAACCCCAAAATCGTGGCCCCTTTCTTCCCATTCATTCAGCAACACCCAAAACACATTTTGGGTATGGAGAAGAGAAGTAATCGACAATCAAACCATGGAGGAGAGAGCTCAATCTCTTCCTACTATGTGAGGGAGCCGAAAATCCATGAGGATGGGTGAGAAATGAAAGTCATGGGTGCATCATGGCTTGGGCATTCCTTCCCAATATTTTACTTGTCCCACAGGTCAAAAACACACTTTTCAAAAATGGGTGACTTCGCAAATTCAAATTTGACCTCCATACCTTTCCCATCCCAATTAGATAACTTCTTCAACCACTTCTAGATGACTGAGCACAAAAAGAAAAAATGGGTAGTTGACCACTCTATGGTTTTTGTCTTAGAAATTTCAATTTTCCCCATTGGCTCAAGGGTTTGAATAATCCCCCCCCCCCTATTCCATGTGAGATCATGCCCCCATATCTTTAACGTCATGGTGCATAGCTAGTTGTGGTATTTTATTAATTTGCATTTTATGTGATGTGTCAAAACATATTGTGCCTGGCTAGCACATAAACCATTGGCATCGATTTTAATCGCCAAAACATAAAATACTAAATCCATGGTGGGGCCTTTTCCTTGAGCTCCACACCACGATTAAATACAATATTTACATCATATGCAATTCAATACCATGGGGTAAAAACTGGGGTGTTACATTTTTACTTTTGAGGTCATAAAATCTTAAAGAGATTGAAAACGGCAGACTTGTACTTGAGGAAGTAAACCCAACTGTATCTAGAAAATTCATCTATGAGGGTTAGGACATACTTGGCTTGACTTATGGACATATGAGGAAAAGGAATACAAATTTCATTGTGGATAAGCTAAAGAGTTGAAGAGGTTCACTCATGACTGACTCTCTCATACTTATGCTCTAGTTGTTTTCCTAGAATGCATCCCTGATAAACTCCTTTGGAAAACTTGATTTTGGGAAACACTATGACCATTTCTTTGTCACACAAATATGAAAGGTATTTCTAATTTAGATGGAAAAACGTCTCATGCCAAATCTTGCTAGCTTAATTAGCATGAGTGAGGAAAACTGAGGGGTTTGAGAAGGAAATGAAGTGTGAGAACTTGTACACTTTCTAGTTGTGATCCACAAAAACTTTAGTAATGAATCTACCATTCAAAATATCAGTGATTTCAACATCATTGGGAGTGAAGACGACCTTCTTAAGAGACCCAGTGTGGGTCATATGATAGACTGACAAGAGATTAAACACAAGACCTGGGACACACAAAACATTATTGAAGGAACCATGTTCATATCTATTCTACCATTTCCCATACTTTAAGTTTCAAAATTATCTCCCAACAAAATATTTAGACCATTCAAATCATTAAGAGAGGAGAAGGCGTCCCTTGTCCAAACCATGTGCCTTGAAGGTCTAGAATCAATGATAAATGAAGGAGATCTTACAGTGCTTGCAACCAAGGCATGAACTCTCTCCTTCTCTTTAGAACTTGATCCTCCTTCCTTCTTCTTTGCGCATTCAGGAAGAGAGATGTTGTGCCTTTCAGGAGTTGAGTTAACATATCGATTTTTTTATTCATGCAAGAGACCTTAGGATGAAATCCCTTACCACAGTATTTGCACTTGCTTGTTTCACCTTTACCTTTCTTCTTCTGGGAATTCTTCTTCTTGGAGTTTGAGGACTCCTCATGAGATTTGGACTTGACTCTTTTTTTAGCAGGAGGCTTCTTAGCCTTCTTCTTTCCTTTGGAATCCACCTTTGAATCTCCAGAAACCAAATCTTGATCTTTGGAAGGTTTGATGGTGCCCATCATGAACAACTTATCTTGATCCTAGGTCAAGGATTCCATGAAATCTTCCAGTGAAGGAATCTTTGAGCTTCAAGATGTTAGATTTTTGGAATGGAAGGTCAAAACAAATTCTGAGTAGTCAGGGCCAAACTTTGAAATTATGGCCAAAACTAGTTGTTCATCTTTATTTTCGATACCACACTAGTTCAACTACAAAACCAGGGATTTGAACCTAGAGAAGTAGACTTGTAAGGACTCAAAATTACTTAGACTTAGTGAGATCAAATCATTTTCAATTTTATGTCCCCTCATTTCATCTTTATTTCCAACTAAAGTTTGAAGCTTCTCCCATACTTCATTTGGTGATTTCAAACCATCAAAATGGAAAAGAAGATCTCTGGAAATACTGAGACACAAGAGACCATAAGCCTCATCTCTCTTGTTGTGCCACTTGATCTTCTCTACTACTGCATTGGGATCAGCCTCAGTTTCCATGGTCACTTTGAAGAGGCCCTTACTCCTCATTAAAATCTCCATCTGTGCCTTCCATTTGAAGTAGTTGAATGGAGTCAAGATGATATGGTGAGATTGATCTATTTCTTCAGTAACTGCTCCCTTGAATAGTTAGAATGCGGTCCTTGGTGATGATTTTGATCCTACAAAACAAATAGAAGAGGATAACAATTTAGCTATAAAAGGATCTGATACCATGTGGAAATTAATCCCAAGCTTAGATCAATTGAACTCACAAGATTGCTTGTAAAACATGCATAGATTCCCTCAAATTGGAGACTGTAAATGGAGCATAATATAAATTTCTATTGAATAGGTTTATCTCATCCAATATTATGAAGTCATAGGATGTCCAAATTTATAATTACATCAATTATTTGAATGCATAAGGATTCCATTCGAATCAGTACAAAAGAAGGCTTACTAAAAAAACAAATTCCCCTCTAGGTCCATAAAACACTTTCCTAATATGTCAAGAAGACCATGAATGGGATGAATGAAGTGTATCATATAATAAGTGAAGGAAATTGGACAAATCATGCTTTTGAAGGAAAAAAATGGAGGGTGATTTATACAAAAAACAAGGCAGTTGCCTTAAGACTAGCTTTACCTTTTGCTTTAAAGATGATAAAAAGAAGTCTAATTCTAGATAAGAAAGAAATGCACACTTACTAAACTGGGTAGTCTGATGGGTTTTTAGAATCTTATCCAGAATATTTCCAAGGTGCTCGTTTAGGAATTTTAGGTAAGTTTGACCATAAGGAAGCAAGTGGATTCCAACTAGCTAGTGTAGGATCTAGGAATTTAACCAAAATGATTAATTATTATATCCTAAGTATGGGAATGGGTTTTGATTATTATAACACTATGAATTTATTAAAGACTACTTCTATGTAACTGAATTTCAATAGGGAAAGTGAACACGATCATGTATTGCTGTGGATTAAAGATGCACCAGTATATGGAACAAATACAAATGAAGAAATTCAAAATTTTGTCGATCAATATGTATCTTGCAACTCATCCTCTCTTACAAATTATTTAAAACACTTCAACATAATCATCATACAAAAACTTGTAGAAAAAACAAAAATGTTCATTGTAGATTCAATATTCCACAACCTCCAATGAACAACACAAGAATAATTGAACCTATGCAATATGACAATAATAAAACAAAATCGAATGTGATCTTGATATTTGAAACAACTCAGCATTCAAAATATGATGAATCATGTACATTTGATAGGTTCTTAGATGATTTAAATTTATCACATGATGATTGCATACATGGATTACAATGCAGTTTAAATCGTACAACAATCTTATTGCAAAGAAAACCATCATACATATGGATGAATAGATTTTCACAACATATTCTACCAGATTGGAATGTAAATACAGACTATAAATTTTTCCTTGACTCATATGCACCTGCTACATATTTTATATCTTACATGAAAAAACTTGACAAAACATTGAAAACAACATTCAAACGCATACGAAAATACCTTGAAAAGAACAATCTTGATATCATGAAAACAATTGCGAGACTTGGAAAAGATTTAGTAAACATGCAACAAATGACTGCACAACAAGTTGTCCATATTGTATTGGCTCTACCACTAAATAGTGATCTAAGGTATTGTATTTTCAGAAAATACAACACCTGTCAATGAATGAGCATTTATGCTAAGAATACCAAAATATTTGAAATAAGATCCATATGAATCAGAGGATGTAATGTGTCTTTCAATCATTGATCATTATGTACAACATCCTGAGTATCTTGAGAACATATACCTAGACAATTTTGCATCATGTTATACAAAGAAATGGATAAAACGAAAAAAACTGAGAAATGATTTGTCATTAGATATGTTAAGTATAATAGGCACAAAGATCCTGATAATTATTATAGAGAACAATTAATGCTCTATGTTCCATATCGAATAAAAAAATATATTTTCAAGGAAAAATAATCAACATGGAACAATTCCTACATGAGCTTACAAGAAGTAATACAACAAAATGAACAGGAGTATATGTATCTAACAAGTAGAACATGGGGTGATATTGATCATGCATCAGGCGAAATTGAACAAATGGCAAAATAATTATTCAATGTGTATCCTAACGAATAAACAAAATAATACAATCAAGGCTTAGATTCAAATATCATTGATCATTATGAATAGTATGAATTATAGAATGATTTGAAATATTTCAAAAATTCTAAATGCAATAGATGAGTCTTTGAACAAGACATATCAAATTGTGAAACAATCACATATCTTAGAAAATATAGAGTTCTATAATACTATGAAAAAATTAAACAAAGAACAAGTGAAAATAGTCATGTATTATTAAAGAAAATATGTCAACATGGCAATCCAATATAGTGACCTTTGAGAGGAATGCTCATCCATGGTCTCGTCTTGGGATTATCTTGAATGTAATAGAAGGAAACATTTTTCATCCTCGTAAAATCTTTGTAGACATAATTTCATTTCCTAGTGTCTTATCAATCAGACCCATATACCTTCCCTCCAACTCTTATAAAGCAAACCCATTTCCTAACCTCTTATCAACCAGAACCATATACCTTCCATCCATATTCTGCTTGACCACTCTAGTTTGTCCTTCAAGAGGCATTTGTATGTCGATCTAAATTTTTCTATCCTTATATTTAGGCTAAATTTATTGGTGGCTTCCTTGAGCTCATGGTATGTGAACCTCGATATTGGAATCCCTAATAGCATATTTAAGAAGTCTTGTTCCTCTATTTACTTCGAATTGATCTGTTCTTCATTTGTCATTATCTCTTCCATTATACTCCTTTGCACAAATATAAACATTATCAGGTAGAGCAATAGAGTTGGGACCACCGAGATCAATGTGAATCTATATTTTTAGACAACATGTAAAAAAATAATTGATGTCAGGGTACCCTTATGGGCCAAGTTATTGAGGACCTTGATGTTGGCCTTATATATTTTTGTTGAATGCTAATTTCAGGATATAGACAGTGAGTCATCCACATGGTATTCCAATGTTGAATTGTTGTTGAAGAAGTAGTTGTGAAGGATAAATTAAACGTTGACAACCTGGATGAGATGAAAAAGAGTGGCATGACCAACATGAGATGGAGAAAGGCAGTGGTAGCACTGCATAGGAATGTAGCATATTTGTAATGAAGGGGAAAATTAATCATAATCGTCTTGCCACCCAATTTCAACAAAAAAAATACCTATAATCTAAAAATATAGTCCTTTAATTCTATTTCAAATATTGTTGAAGCTCAAAATGGTTAGAGGTAAAGTAATTTATGTAGAAAGCATAGCTGAAATTTTCATTAAGGACAATAATTATTCATTGAGGTATTGTGAGATCTTAAATCACTAGTGAATACTATTAACTTATAAGTTTCGGAGAGGAATGACCCTTTCAAGAATATTGGGATCGTTTATGTAAATCAAAGTAATATAAATAATTAGTTTTAAAAAATAAGCAAATAAAGAGATAATTAGAAAAACTTAAAAAAAAACAATATCCTCACATAAATAGTTTATGAAAAGAAAATATATATATTTTTATAGACAAAGCCCATAAGCCACAAAAGAAGGCCTTCGTGATGGAAATTAAAGATCTTGAAAATGATGAAAAATATCTTTAACATGAAGTATATATTCTATACTATAAAATATTAGAAGCACTAGCTCAGAAAACAAAAGAGCTCAAGTGAAATAAGATGTTGCAATTCAATGCGGAAAAGAATCACAAGAGAATATACATGCCAAGGATCATTTTGATAAGATATTGTTGGATAAATATGAGGAAATTAACCATTTAAAGAACCATAATCAAACTTTGCTTATGGAAGTAAACAAATTAAAATGTAAGGATATATCAATAATGAAAGTAGATAAAGAGACATCCATGGAATCAGGTGTGTAAAAAAAAAAATAGAAGATGAAACTATATTTAATAAAACCTTAACCTATTTGATTGAATCAAGGAAGTTTCTAGAAGTTGAAACAACTAGTTTTGTAGGTTACACAAAAGTGTTCACACCATGTTTAGGGTGCTCATAAGCTTTGGTTTATATGGTGCATGTGTATCCTCTATACCATTTGAGATGGATTGAAATGTGGGGGATCGTTCATGACTAATTTGCATAGTTGAGATAGCTTTATCAATTATTTATTGACCTTGTATAGATGGGTGAAAACATGAAGTTGTTATACAATGTTTTGAGAATCAATCACACTGAAAATTCAAGTTCATAACATTAACAACAACAAAAGATGTAAAAACTCATAGTGATGTTCCTTGCACTGTACTTTTCAAAAGGGTAGTTTTAGTTTGTATTATAAGTGTCACATTTGAAAGAAAATGGGAGGACACAAACATGTGTCAATAAGGCATAATTTTTTAAACATATGGTATTTTGAAAAATAATAAAAAACAATGTTTAGGTCTGAAAATCCTCAACATATAGTTCTTTGCAAAGTACAATCTATGTAGATTATAAAAGTACATTTGGTTTCCATAAAATGAATAACCATTTCTACAAAAATTGAAGGGCACACAAGTCACTCATTATCCAAACCTAAAGAGTTTAAAGTATATGTCGTTGGTTCTCGTCAAAGTTGTCCTACTATATTTCCATAAAAGAAAATTCAAAAAAATATGAGTACGAAGCTAATAGAATTCTCTAAACCTCTTGTGTTTACATCAAGGTGAAATTCCTAAGGGGGATATGGGTTTGAAAGTGTTTAAGTTGAAAAACATAAAATTTTGTCAAAAAACAGGCAAAAAGTGTATATCAACTTTGTGTTTTCACCCTGATGATTCCTTGGAATTCTTCCCTTAGGTGTTATATGAAATTTGATAGTTTAGTGGATTCCCTTCATGATGGCCACATGGAGAATTTATTGGTTGGAGAATGCCCTACTTGGAGGAGGAGCATTGTACATCCTAAAGGGGATATGGGTTTGAAAGTGTTTAAGTTGAAAAACATAAAATTTTGTCAAAAAATAGGAAAAAAGTGTATATCAACTTTGTGTTTTCACCCTGATGATTCCTTGGAATTCTTCCCTTAGGTTTTATATTAAATTTGATAGTTTAGTGGATTCCCTTCATGATGGCCACAAGGAGAATTTATTGGTTGGAGAATGCCCTACTTGGAGGAGGAGCATTGTACATCCTAAAGGAGGGAATAATGTCATAGATGACATGGAGTTGCTTGTATTCTTATTAGGAAGCTTGGAGATGGCTTGAATATTACTCAGGAGTTGTGATAGAGTCCTTGCAAGGGAAAGGTAAAGTCGATAAAACAAATAAAATTTCATGGCTAAATTTTTCCCATAGATTAATTTTCCATGTTTTTTTAAGTTTCAAAAAAATGATTCACCCAAATTATATAGGATAAAAACATTTTACTCTAAATCCACATTTGTTTACATAAACTACATAAAATACTTCGAAATATGAAATATTTTTACAAAAATATCTTGTTTTATGGTTAGCCTTTTAAGAAATAGCAAGATTCACCAAGGTTTCTACACTTTAAGATAATTACGGATCCTTAAAATTTTCCATTAAGTGGAGTAAGTGCTTAGGAAGACGGATGGAATTTTGAGGAGACTTATGAAGGACACATGTGGACATACCTTGTGTTTCTATATCATATTAGATCCATTTATTGCATATGACATTGCATGGACATTACCTTAGATCAATATGACACATGTACCTTGGAGTTTATCATCTCACTTGTGTTGTACTACAAGTTCCTATTGTAGGTTTCTTGTAAGGACTAATCCCCATAATGTATTCTTGGCCTCCCTCACCTCTCATGTGAATAAGAGAGTTAATATTTATCATCATTCATTCATTCACTCNATATATATATACACATCACTTGATTTCTCTCTCTCTCTCTCTATATATATATATCACTTGATTTCTCTCTCTCTTGTAGTCACTACATGTTTTTTAATCTTTTTAGAGTATTTGGTATCATCTTGAAGGTGTAAGGTTAAGGTTAGGGTTTATCCCTTGGAGTTTGAATATTAGGGTTTTGTGATAAAACCCTAGGGTACATTTGTTGGAGTAGAAGAGGAGAGGATGTCTTTCCTTGGGGAATGTGTTGGACTGATTCTTTTAATTTGGAGAACCTTGGTTGGGTTAAGGTTTTCATACACTCCCTAACTAGAATTTTAGAGAGCTAGTGGATTGTATTAGCCTTGAGAGAAGGATTTGGTATGTTCAAGTACTTCATCTTAAGTACATAAATAAAGTTTTCAACTTTCCAAAACTTGTGTTTTTCTTTGTATTTGAATTCCATCCATATATGTTCTCTTGCATTTTTGTTTACAATTATATATGTCTTGATTATCTAAATTAAGTAAAAGTATAAATGTTGGGTGATTTAACATTGTAATTGAGGCATATGGGGGTGTTTTAATGATTCTAGACATGTTATTGTATTGCAATTACAACTATTGTAAAAGATAATTTCCAGATTTGGTTTAAGTGGGATAAGTTGTCAACATGCGCTAGAACTTACCTAAGTTGTTTGGTATTTTACCTCCTTGGATTGCCTAGAATATTGACTTAAATTTGGAGGTGAAGTATTGTTCTCCTTCTTAAATTGGGTTATCTAATATTTCACAACATCCCTAAGGCTCAAAATTCATAAGGTTAAGATGATCTAGGAATCCTCTAAGATATAGGTGAAATTTTAGTTTTGCATTAAAACATAAAAAGGAAAATTTTCATTTGAAAATACTCATTAAAAGACCCTGACATAATTTATTGAAATGAAAAATTAGATTGTCATACTAACAAATTTTTATAAGTAAAAGAGAATCCAAAAATTGAGTTTAAGAAATAATTCAATGAGAATTCAACATCTATCAATGTCTTAATGGTTAGCATTCCATCGATTACCATTGATGAAACTATCAACACAACAATGAATATCAAATATAAAATACAACATGACGAATAAAGTATATCATGAAAATATTAAGGGTGGGTGCACAAAGTTGGGTTCACTTTTTTGTGCCACTAGATTTCAGGATTATGAAATGCAATGCTCCATTGTTTTTATTGTAACTTTTGATTATATTAACCATTTCCCAAACAAATCATATGGTGCACTAGAATAAAGAGATCTCTATACACTGATATAAATAATTCAAAATTTCATTAAGTTGTGCCCCTTAATGGTTGAATGTGCAAACAAAGTTTTTTAAGGGTTTTTCGACTTCAATAAATCATAAAAAATATGAAAATATCACAAATAATTTTGGAAAAGTAGTCTTGCACTAGTACAATATGTCGTCTACATATGTAAAAAACTTTATTCAAATTTACTATCAATTAGTTCATTAGTTCATGTAGTGCTACACATGCACAAACATATATGTTATATTGTGCTGAAAATTTAAAAAGTCAATTTTAGAAAAAAACAAATTTTATAAACAACTACACAAAAATTTTAAAAGTGGAATTTATATATTATGAAATTTGATTTGATTTACTATATATATATATATATATATTTTACATCATCGTAAAAATCATTGTGAAAGTACCTCTAATTTCCTTTTCCTCTTAAAGTCAGACGTTCATGTTTTTCCAATTTTATGTGACAACTAAAATGTCTTTAAAAGAACTCATGATTATACATCAATTAGTAAACCAAATATCATAAATGGAATTAACTTATTAGGATTCCATCTCAACACCCAAATTAATGAAAAATTAACACATCAACCAATACACCGACATCAATTTTGTCCTTACATATTGAAGAATCCAAACAGAAAATATAACTCAAAGTCAACAACAACAAAAAACAAATGAAGACTTTTATAATAAAGAATTCCAAAAAGAATAAGCTTAGAATAGACTGATCCTTTTTCATGTGACAATATTCTTCAAAAATTTTAAAATCATATTGCCTTGTTTTCTCAACCTTATCAAATAAGACAATTTACAACAGGAAAAGTTGCAAAGCAACTAAGTCCCTGCCTAAGGAATTGTACCCTTTTGAACCAAATAGAGCAATTAGGCAGGCGGGTAATAAGGGGAGAAAAATGCTTGCTCCAGGTCCACCTGTAAATGAAAGAGAAGGTTGGATTAGAGCTGCTTACGAAGTATCAGTTTAAGCTAAGAGGCAGTCTCTCCAGCACCAACAGTAGAAACAACAAAGGTGGTAGAAGGAGAAGAGCCAGTTGTCGAAGCAATCAATATAAAAGTGAAAAATATAAAGAGAAATAATCCAAATACAACTTAGATTATCGACACAGATACTGAACTAAAGCATTAACAAACGTTGATTTCCCAGTTCCAATACATTGATCAATATATAGTGAAAGAAACCAGTGCACAACTTCTATTCAGTCCTTTCATGAAATAATGAATGTAAGGGCATGGCTTAATTTATAAGTAAATGCTGCATAAAGTGCCTCAATTTTTTTCATGCACTCGCGTCTAACAATGGGTGCCCTAACAATGTGGATAAGCCAGTATACAGTGTGGATGGAGGGATAGAGATGCACATGAATTGTTTCGATTCTTCTCATACTCTGCAAGTACACAGTGTTGATGAAGGGATAGGGATGGACATGGAGTGTCTCGAATATTCTCATACCCTCACGTCTAAGGTCTTAGTAATATTAGATGATGTAGACCATGTGGATCAGGTGGATGCACTTTTTCCCGTGGATATTCCCTTAGGTAGCTTAATATTGATTACTTCTAGAGATAGGCATGTTCTTGTATGCTCAAAAGTTCCAAAATCAACAACTTACAGGCTACGTGGGCTTAATAATCAATACTCCCTAGAACTCTTCTTCTCCCAGGCCTTCAACCAAACCTATCAACATCCAGCATTTGAATCTCTTATAGATAAATTTGTAGAGGACTGCAATGGATTTCCCTTATCTTTGAAAGTATTAGGGGCACATCTGTAAGGAAGAAACTGTTCTTAATGGAAAGATGAACTGGAGAGTTTTCAACAAATACTACCCAGTGAAATAAAGGACGGGTTGAAAATTAGTTACAATGCCCTCAATGAAGTGGAACAACAAATATTCCTAGATATTTCCTATTTTTTCATAGGAGAGTATAGGGATACAACCATAACTGTCTGGAATGGATCAGGCTGGTCAAGAAGGCAAGCGCTCCAAAATCTACAAGACAAATCTCTAGTAGAAGTGGACAACTTACAGATAATAAGTATGCATGACCACATAAGAGATATGGGAAGAGAACTGGCTCAGAAATCATCCCTGCTTTGCCTATGGTGCTGGACAGAGAACGTCATTGATGATTTGTCACAACAAACATCCGCAAGTGTTAAGTGATTATGTTCTTTATATAGACTAGCAAAAACCACATTAAATTAATTAATGTGTGTGAATACGTCGATAGGCATAAATTTAAGGATGCCCACTATCACATTATTAAACGCCCACTATCACATTATTAATGTGTCACATCTTTGGTTGTGCTGACATATACCAACCAAAAACTATAACAATGGCTTAAGATTGTAATGTGATATAGCCCTTGATAACATCGTCATGAAACGTAAACCTTGATAAACATGACAATGCGACATAACATTCCACATTACTATGTAGAATGTGGATGGTTTAAACCATTTCTTTTGTCAAACGACTATATATATATATAAAGAAAATTCTTACAACATGATGGCAACTAATGTGAGACAATCATTGAGGAATGATGAATTTCAATATCCATGAATGTCACAGTGCAACAAAACCATTAGAATGCACTATTGAGGAATGTCGCAATCCAACATAAGTATTGATAAATGTTGTAATATAAAAACATTGTTTGTGTACACAGATGAATTTTTTTCCAATTTCAAAAGTAAAAGTCTTAGCGTGCTAGAAAAATAAATCCTTTTGGCCATACTTAACCATGGTTTACTTTGGTGAACCACGTGGCCATAGTTGATAATGCAACAAGAAATTTTCTAAAGATCCAAAGACACATTATCAAAGTGTCACATTTGGGGCATTATCGCAATGTGACATAACCCTTGACAAATATCACAATGTGACATAACCCTTGATGAATGCCGCTAATATAACATAACCTGTGATAAATGTCACAATGCGACATACCGCTTATTAAACGCCCACTATCACATTATTAATGTGTCACATCTTGGGCATTATCTCAATGTGACATAACCCTTGATAAATATCACAATGTGACATAACCCTTCATTAAGGAATGTACCATGGATGGATGTCACAATGCAATATAACCCTTAATAAATAACAGAGTGCAACATAATCCATAATAAATGCCAAAATGCAACATAACCATAATAAACATCAAAATATCACTTAACCCGTGATGAATGTTACAATGATCGACATCAAAAGTCACATTATGAATGTGTCACATATTGGGTTGTGTGGGTGTATATAATTTTTTAATCCTTAATGAAAGTTAGAATGGGACATAACCCTTTGTCATATTAGACATATAACCCTTTCTCAATGTCAGAATGTGACATAACAATTAATAAACGTCATAATGCAACATAACACAATGAAATTCGAATGTCACATTAACCTGTGGATTAAACGTCACAATGCGACATAATGCTTATTTAACGCCCACTATCACATTATTAATGTGTCACATCTTTGGTGGTGTTGACATATACCAACCAAACACTGTAACAATGGCTTAACGTCGTAATGTGATATAACCCTTGATAACATCATAGTGAAATGTAAACCTTGATAAACATCACAATGCGACATAACATTCCACATTACTATGTAGAATGTGGATGGTTTAAACCATTTCTTTTGTCAAACGACTATATATATATAAAGAAAATTATTACAACATGATGGAAACTAATGTGAGACAATCGTTGAGGAATGATGAATTTCAATATACATGAATGTCACAATGCAACAAAACCATTAGAATGCACTATTGAGGAATGTCGCAATCCAACATAAGTATTGATAAATGTCGTAATATCAAAACATTGTTTGTGTACATAGATGAATTTTTTTCGCTTTTCAAAAGTAAAAGTCTTAACGTGATAGAAAAAAACATCCTTTTGGCCATACTTAACCATGGTTGACTTTGGTGAACCATGTGACAAGAAATTTTCTAAACATCCAAAGACACATTATTAATGTGTCACATCTTGGGCATTATCGCAATGTGACATAACCCTTGACAAATATGACAATTTGGCATACCCCTTGATGAATGTCGCTAATGTAACATAACTGGTGATAAATTTCATAATGCGACATAACGCTTATTAAACACCCACTATCACATTATTAATGTGTCACATCTTTGGTGGCGTTGACATATACCAACCAAACACTATAACAAACCATGGCTTAACATCATAATGTGATATAACCCTTGATAACATCTCAATGAAATGTAAACTTTGATAAACATCATAATAGGACATAACATTCTACATCACTATGTAGAATGTGGATGGTTTAAACCATTTCTTTTGTCAAACGACTATATATATATATATCAAGAAAATTCTTAAATAAATTTTCTAAACATCCAAAGACACATTATTAATGTTTGACATCTTGGGCATTATCACAATGTGACATAGCCCTTAACAAATATCACAATGTGACATAACCCGATGAATTATTTTTTCTTTTCAAAAGTAAAATTCTTAACGAGACTGATAAATACATCATTTTGGCCATACTTAACCATGGTTGACTTTGGTGAACCACGTGGCCATAGTTGATAATGCAACACGAAATTTTCTAAAAATCCAAAGACATATTATCAAAGTGTCACATCTAGGGCATTATCGCAATGTTACATAACCCTTGACAAATATCACAATGTGACATAACCCTTGATGAATGCCGCTAATATAACATAACCTGTGATAAATGTCACAATGCGACATAACGCTTATTAAATGCCCACTATCACATTATTAATGTGTCACATCTTAAGCATTATCGCAATGTGACATAACCCTTGAGAAATATCACAATGTGACATAACCCTTCATGAATGTCGCTAATGTAACATAACATGTGATAAATGTCACAATGTGACATAACGCTTATTAAACGTCCACTATCACATTATTAATGTGTCACATATTTGGTTGTGTTGACATATACCAACCAAACACTGTAACAAACCATGGCTTAACGTCATAATGTGATATAACCCTTGATAACGTCACAATCCAACATAACAATTGATAAATGTTATTTTTTTTGCATACCTTTAACTTCTTAACATATTTATTCAACACCTAGGCATCCTAACATTGGTTAATATGTGTATTTAAAGTCATAAAGTCCTCCAAATTTCAACAACTTATTTCCTATCCTGTATAAATATGCATTTATGAGCTACATCCTAGGATTCCTCTCCCAACCATGTCAAGTGTGCAAATACCATACATAGTTCTCAACCATCCCAGAATGTCATCCATATCCTCAATCAAATGCCTATCATAACCTTGGAAGGTGACATGTGGCAGTTCAAGGTATTTTTCTTTCCCCCCAATCCCCATATGCTTCATTTAGGGTAGATGTATCATGATCCCCACCTAGATCATGTTAAGAACAAACCATGGCTTAACTACATAATGTGATATAACCCTTGATAACGTCACAATCCAACATAATAATTGATAAATGTTATTTTTTTTGCATACCTTTAACTTCTTAACATATTTATTCAACACCTAGGCATCCTAACATTGGTTAATATGTGTATTTAAAGTCATAAAGTCCTCCAAATTTTAACAACTTATTTCCTATCCTGTATAAATATGCATTTATGAGCTACGTCCTAGGATTCCTCGCCCAACCATGTCAAGTGTGCAAATACCATACATAGTTCTCAACCATCCCAGAATGTCATCCATATCCTCAATCAAATGCCTATCATAACCTTGGAAGGTGACATGTGGTAGTTCAAGGTATTTTTCTTTCCCCCCAATCCCCATATGCTTCATTTAGGGTAGATGTAGCATGATCCCCACCTAAATCATGTTAAGAACTCTGAAACCCATATCTAGTTTTCAAAACCTTGTAATCTCATTGATATTCCAACTCAGAGGTGAATGATATCCCAAATAGGTCATGTCTAGTGATTCAATGCATCATTTTGGGCCCTTAGTGACTAGAATCTTCCATCATGGCATAAATTTTAGGTTTTCTTCCTTAACCATGATATGGGTATGAAGACACATGTTTAGTGCTCAAACCTCCTAATGGAACCCATATCCCCACTCATAAGCCAAATATACCCTCGGGAGGTATTGTGTGGTGGTTCAAGTCACGTTTATTTACTCTAGATGGTTAGATACTTCTTTTAAGACCTGAGGCCTATGCTTCCTCCCTCAACCATGTATAGGGCCACGAACATAAGTGCATGAAGTTGGTGGACCTTTTAGATGCAATTGAAATTTCAAAAAACTCACATGTTTATGACACAACTTTCTTTTCTCAATGATTTCTTTAAAAATTATATGGTGCACTACTAGACACTAACCTCTAAGTACTATAAAAAATCCAACCCATCAACATTACATTAAGACTCGAAAAGATGCACTAACACTTGTCATATTTACCAATTTTTGTATGTTTATTCCATTGTTTAGGCATTCAAAGGTTGCACTAACATGAACATATACCTTGTAGTTTGCTGACAAAATGAAATGTCAATGTTAAAAAAAAATTGAGTTGTCAATGTTAGTAAATAAAATGTCAATGTTAAAAAAAAAATGTCAATGTTAGTAAATAAAATTTATATATTTGGAAAGGTGATTCAATTTCCAACCTTTCATATTTTTGAATGGACGCAACATTCATGTTGTAGATATGTCAAAATACCCATGTAAGATGAAGGATTTATGTTTTTTCAGTTATGTTGTAATGTGAAAAAAGAGACCATCATTAGCTTGCACTCACCCATTATACCTCATCATAAAACCCTATAGACCCCTATCATAAGACCAAATATCCCATCAAAAAATCATGTGTAGTGGTTTGAAGTGTACATATTTCTTAGCCACTAATGCCTACTAATTACTTTTAGTACCTAATCTTGGGGTTCTTCCATCAACCATGTGTAGTGGTTTGAAGTGTACATATTTCTTAGCCATGAATGCCTAAAAATTACTTTTAGTACCTAATCTTGGTGTTCTTCCCCCTTAAGTTCATCCCTAGAGATCAAAACCTCCTCACAGTGTTAATACACATGAAAAAAAATGGTGAAGAATACCCATGGGAAGTCATATGTGTTGCACATAAAAATTTTGGGAATCAATCTGCATGTTTTAGAAAATGGGATTAACCAATTTCCTTTTTTCAAGGATTCACTCAAATTGTATATTGATAAAAATACTTTATTTTTAAAATCACAAAATAATTTATAAACTATATAAAATACTTATAAAAATGAATATATTTACAAAAAGATGGTTAAACATTTACATGATGTGATGGATGGCTTGATGTGTCATTGTTACCTTTAGATACACATAAAATTCCTATAAAGATGAATGTGGCACATAAAAACATAGCACCACTTTATTACATAGATTTTACTATAAAGATGAATATGACACATAAGAACTTAGCACTACTTTATTACATAGATTTTCTTATTGTAAATGTTGTTATAAAAAATGTTATTCAAATAAATTTTTATTATGCCATTTTACTCTAATATAGCATGCTGCTCGTATATTGACAATACAATTTAACAAAAATACATAAATGTTGTTATACAAAAATGTTATTAAAAATCCAATCCATCAACATTACATTAAGACCTCGAAAATATGCACTAACACTTGTCATATTTACCAATTTTTGTATATTTATTACATTGTTTAGGCATTCAAAGGTTGCACTAACACGGACATATACCTTGTACTTTGCTGACAAAATGAAATGTCAATGTTAAAAAAAAAAATTTGAGTTGTGAGTGTTAGTAAATAAAATGTAAATGTTAAAAAAAAAAATGTCAATGTTAGTAAATAAAATTTATATATTTGGAAAGGTGATTCAATTTCCAACCTTTCATATTTTTTAATGGACGCAACATTCATGTTGTAGATATGTCAAAATACCCATGTAAGATGAAGGATTTATGTTTTTTCAGTTATGTTGTAATGGGCAAAAAGAGACCATCATTAGCTTCCACTCGCCCATTATACATCATCATAAAACCCTCTAGACCCCTATCATAAGACCAAATATCCCATCAAAAAATCATGTGTAGTGGTTTGAAGTGTACATATTTCTTAGCCATGAATGCCTAATAATTACTTTTAGTACCTAATCTTGGGGTTCTTCCGTCAACCATGTGTAGTGGTTTGAAGTGTACATATTTCTTAGCCATGAATGCCTAAAAATTACTTTTAGTACCTAATCTTGGGGTTCTTCCCCTTAAGTTCATCCCTAGAGATCAAAACCTCCTCATAGTGTTAATACACATGAAAAAAAATGGTGAAGAATACCCATGGGAAGTCATATGTGTTGCACATAAAAAATTTGGGAATCAATTTGCATGTTTTAGAAAATGGAATTAACCAAATTCCTTTTTTCAAGGATTCACTCAAATTGTATATTGATAAAAATACTTTATTTTTAAAATCACAAAATAATTTATAAACTATATAAAATGCTTATAAAAATGAATATATTTACAAAAAGATGGTTAAACATTTACATGATGTGATGGATGGCTTGATGTGTCATTGTTACCTTTAGATACACATAAAATTCCTATAAAGATGAATGTGGCACATAAAAACATAACACCACTTTATTACATAGATTTTACTATAAAGATGAATATGACACATAAGAACTTAGCACTACTTTATTACATAGATTTTCTTATTGTAAATGTTGTTATAAAAAATGTTATTCAAATAAATTTTTATTATGCCATTTTACTCTAATATAGCATGCTGCTCGTATATTGACAATACAATTTAACAAAAATACATAAATGTTGTTATACAAAAATGTTATTAAAATAAATTTGTATTATGCCATTTTACTGTAATATATATCTGGCAGAAAATGATGGCGCCTTTCTCATGAACGGTGTCTACCACATATTTCCAGGCCTTGAGTTGCTGATCGTTGTAAATACCAGGAGAATGCTGGAACCTGCACAGCATTACATAAAAAGATCATCATCTGTTACTACCATACAATAATCTTCCTCCAATAATAATTTACTCTTTGTTTATTCTTGACAGATGATGAGGAGAACGTACCCAAGGGCTTGCTGTGAGACTGTGTTTGCTTCGGTGATGAGGAGGCCTCTTCTCGTCGCTCTCTGAGAATAGAACTTCACGTGAGAGGATTGCGGTATGTTGTTCAATGCTCGGCATCGGGTCACCGGAGCTAACACGACTCTGCAGTTACACATGTGTTAACACCTATTGCTCGACGGCGTTGCAGAGCCTCAGGTCTCTCTAGACTCTAGATGGAAGGACTACCATAAAGACAAAGCAATACAAATTTTGAATACAGAATTGCAACCGATTCATAACCGTCTCCTAACAGACTCCTAAATCAACGATCGACGGCTAACAGTCTCCTCCACCACCACGTATCTCCTCCACGTCTACTAACAGACTCCTCGGCGGCTAACAGACTCCTCGGTGGTGATCAGCTCTCCTAACAAACTCCTAAATACACGGCTAGTTAAGCTAGTTAAAAGATCAGACCATTCAAATCATGCAGGTCAAACACTTGGCATGTTTTCGTGGATCTTGATGATCCGCTCAAGCAAGTCCATCCCTAAAATATCACATATAAACGCCTATCGACGTAACAACCATTAAGCATAATTAAAAAAAAAAAATTGGTGTTCAGCGAACTTGAAAATCATGACTCTTAAAAAAAGATATGCTTTAAACGCTCCGAGAAGAAACATAATGTTGTAAAGAACTTAGAAAACTATTTTAGTATCCTTAAAGGAACCGGTTGTTACAAAATAAGAATACATTTAACAATAATATAAGCTTAAAGTAAATAATGACTTAACCCTACTTTTTTAGAAACATAATGGTGTAAAGAACTTAGAAAACTATTTTAGAATCCTTAAAGGAACCGGTTGTTAAAAAATAAGAATACATTTAAAAAAATTAATATAAACTTAAAGTAAATAATGACTTAACCTTCTTTTTTTTATAACTTTCATCGTGTATTCATCCTCAAGAGTACAATAGACATAGAGATCCATGCATGTTTCCGTTTAAATAGAAATCTAATGGTTGTACACCCACTAAATAAAGAAAGAGTCTTTCTAATGTATTGGATGACAAACATCGAAATATCATTTATTGCACATGAATAAAATGGAAGTAAACTCTACACACTAAGAACAATAGAGACTAAAAGACTATATATTTAGAAAAATTTCATGGTTCGTAAGTGTCTTGTTTAATATTTGAGTCATTTTCAGAGCAAACTAAATAGTAATTCCATCCCTTGTTTTTCATAACGTGGTACCCTCCATATTAGCTACTCCTCTAACTATTGCGTTGACGAAGAAGATCATCACGACGGAACAAAATCCGTGATAAGTAATTTTATATTTAATAATTCCAATCTGCTTATGGACATGATCATCCACAATGTTAAAGATATACAAATTTCCTGCCATCCATAAACCCAAGCACACCATGTTATCTAAAACTGTAATGTACCTTTTAGGAGGAAACTAGTCACACCATCCAAAATATTTCAAAGAGGCTTCAAACCTTTGGAATTGAAAACATTTTTTCTGAACACCCTCATTGACAATAGATTTCACACTGACTCCATGGTTATGAGACAACTGGGGAAGCTCAAGGGAAGTGATATTAGGTTCTAATAGTCTTTAAAAACTTATATATGTGGCTTCTTAATATGGTGTGGCTGAGGAATTTTCACAAACAGTTCACATACCTCCTCCTTCAATACTTTGTCTAAATTATTTCGGAACTAGGATAAAGTTGTAAACTAGTCTTTATTGGTTTGATTCCAAACACCACCGAACCAGTCCAAATTTCTTATGAGAAGGAACATATGGGATTTAAAACATCCTAACAGACCTCATCCACTCAATGGTCGAATCAGAAAATTCAATTTGACATTTTATTAAAGTTTGCACAATTTTGGCCAATTTCTAGCTCTGGACTAATGAAACCAAAGTTGATCCAAATGCACCCAAATGACTTCAAATTATGTATGGAATGGATTGAGGGGTATTAGGACATACTAATGAATATTATTAATTCTCATACATTTCCAAATGCTTCCGCGCCTTTCTTTTGACCCTAGGGTAAGAAGGGAAAAAACACTAAGAAAATCGACGTTAAAACCCCCAAGAGAAGATGCCATTTTTGGCTCTCCAAATGCAGTACGACCCTCCCAAATTTAAAAATAGAGTATGGGGAGCCATATAAAACATCAATGCATGTCATTATTCATGGTTATTAATCTCTTCAAACTGATTATGAGGCGCAACATCTGTATGGTAACTTTCATGGAAATTGCTTATGGGGAAATTGCATTACTAGCCTAAGTTTGGAAAATGACAGTAGAATAAATAGTTCAGATAGTAACATGACATATAATGACCATATAAAACATACAAATTTCTTCCCCAACATCATCAAAATCAGAGAAAATTCCTCATACAAATATGATATAAAACTCTTTCAAGCTTGAAGCCACTGATTCATGAAAACTAGTTATTCAAAAGCATGGGAATGTTATCCTTTGACGCATGAATTTATGTCTCCAACTCAACCTAGGGAACTACAAAATTCATGCGTGAAAGGATAACATTCCCATACTACAAAATTTATGTCTCCACCTCAACCTAGGGAACTAGTAGGTTGGTGAAACATTATTTGCAAGTAGTCTCATTTGGATGGGGACATGATAGTCCTCCCCACCCAAGATTGCTTGTCCTTAAGCAATTTCAAGTTTGGATGATGCAAAATTTGTTCATCTTCCCAAATGGTATCCTCACTTGGTAACTCCTCCCATTGCACCAAGTACTCTCCTATGGTTCTACTCCTTATTTTTCTTTAGCTTAAATTTGAGTAGTGGAACTCATGTACTGCAATTTTGCGTTTCCAAAAGTAAAGAGATGAGTATTTTTCATATTTATATCTCCTGCGACATCAACACTAAACACAAAAATATTAATTAATTCAATTGAAACAAAATTTGCACAAATAATATTTACCTCCATATTTTGGAAACCTGTCCTACACTTTCAACCCCCATTTTTCTCCTGTATAATTCTTTGAAGTTGATACTGAGTTACCGAACTTTGATTCTTTTTAATATTTTAATAAAATTTCAGAGAGGAACCACCATGATTGCTACTGCATCGCTCTGATTACAATCAACTTCTCAAGTGGTGACTCAATCTCCCATACTGCTTGTTACCCCCAAAATTGAAATGAAGTAATTCTAGGATCCCATTACTTGTATTGCACCCTTCCAAACACCGTGACTACAAAATATAGATCATGAAAGTACATAACAACAATATACAAATCTACATCAATAAGGTACCTCATCAAATAATCATGAAAGTTCTTGTACATCCAAGTAAGTATATCATCGTGTGGCCCATACACACAAGCATCAAGTATAATATCAAATATGTTCCAATGACATAGGTGAGGATCCCATGTCCTATAATTCTACTCCAAAAGAATGTAAGATGCATCAAAATAATCATCCACGTGGTCCTTCATCCAAGAAGTGAATGAAGAACCTCCACCAAAATCTAAACCAAATAAGGATCAAAGAAAATAGGGAGACTTCAAGAGTCTCAAAGAAGTATAATCAATAGACCCCTAAATATGTATATCATCAAGAAATAACAAACAATGTTTCTGCCAATAATGATTTTCTAGAATCCTATATCTCTTCACTCAAGTGTTGGATGAAGTTCCTCCAACATCAAATGGACTAATCAAGGAGAAGGGAAAATCATGTTTCTTCAAATGACTCAAGTGAACATCATAGGTTCATCCATGTATATGTGTATCATCATAAGGTAACAAAGGATGATGTTGCAAATGTAAATAAAAAGGTTATATAGTCATGTAATCATCAAAATGAGATATAGAAGTTTCATACTCCTCATGTAGGATGAATGCTGAAAAATATGGAAGTGTAGGATGTAGGAGAAAGAACCAACTCACCCAAATGATCAGAAAGTGAAAACGTTTCATCATGTGAAGGCTCGTTAGGGGTAGGATGACACATCTCCCTCAAAAGTGTGAAAACTTCCTCCTAAATTGGTTCCAAGATAGTGGAATCATTCACTTCATCAAAGAGTCTATAACCATTATCAAGAGGCATCTCAAGTTCCTCTTCCACCACAACAAGTGATTGGCTCTCATCAAGATCATCTTCAAACACATCAAGAAACTACAATTTCCATGTTTTTCATGATCCATCATGTCATGAGAAACCTCCAAGAAATCTACCATATGACAATATGAAACATAAGAGGAAGAACGAGTATCTTGCAACCTCTCAATAAGTTGCTCATTTTGAATTTTGAGCTTATGAATATCGTCATTATTATTCAAGTATGCTTCATGTAACCATTCATTAAGCTCAACCAAATTGTTTCTATCAAAAACCAAAGATATGAATTTACCTTTGATGTTGCACATTGTTATTTGAATTTTCTCCATGTATTCAAGGAAGGATGGATCCTCAGAATAAGAAACTTTCCAACAAGAATTTGACACCAATTCTTGAGTGTCATGGGGTATGCTAAGGGCCTCATAGATATTCCTTTCACTCATCTTCAGGGACCCTCCAATGAAGGATGATTCATGAGAGTGAACCTCCTCTTAGATCAAATTCTTAAACTGTCATAAAATTATAATAGCTAGGACCATAGTCCCATTCTTTTTTACCTATGCTATATGGTCCAAACCATGGTCTATGATGTTTGTTTAAGGTTATTGGGGATTTTGGACCCTTAATGACACCCAAATCCCTCAATTTGGTCAACCAGATAAATAAGGTGCCTCATTTATGACCACTTGGTCGCTTGGGGCACTCCCACTCCTTAATTTATGGATATGGGTTGACTAGGGGTGTTCATGCATTGTATTTGGTTGATTTTGGCACTTTTGGCCCTTTTGGACTACCTAGAGCCACTCCCACTCCACCAAGAGCTCCACCATGCCTAGGTCACCTTCATTTATGACCACCCATACCATCCCAATGTTCATATTATAAATTTGTGACCTTTTGAGGTGTTTTGGGAGCCTATTGGTCAACCTAGGGGGGTTTTGAGGTCCATTGTAATCAGTACACATGTATGCCATTTGACTGCTGCCAAAGGATAATATTTTATCCTATTGTAATATAATGATGATCCACACATGGTTACATGTTGGAATGTAATATAAAATTCAGTTATTGGCATCATTCGTTGGTGTAATGTTTTCCTCCTTTCACTGTTTTTCTCATGCATTGTCATATTCTTGCATTGTGATGTTTCTCTTAGATTCTAGATCTTGTTGTGAATAATAATTTTACATGGTATTAGAGCTCAAGGATATTCCTAATTGAATCCAGATATTTCACAAGTTTCTAATTAGTAATCTAGGGTTTCCTCCGGAGGATTGAGTATTTGCATTGCAGGTTATTCAGTGGTTCTTTGTCACCCAGTGCCCAGCAAAAAATGGAGTAGTCTTGTGTCACCTTTATCACTCAATTTAACTAATTTTATTGGAAGGATGAGATGGTAATCCACCTGATATATAGAGGCCTCTACAGAGTTACCACGAGGAAATAAAATGAGCCAAACTTAGTTGTTGAGAAGTCCAATTTTTTAACAAAATAGATGATGCGTTTGGGATGCTATTTCTCAGTATCTCGAGAGACCTCATGTTTTGTGTCGATAGTATCACAAATCTAAATGATATATGGCTCAATATTGATTCATTGTTTGGGAATATTAATGAACTAAAAGGCCATCAAGTTGATAATGAGTTGATCTCCTTGACCCCAACCCATTTTGAGACAATCCAAGACTTCTTCACCAAGTTCAAATCCATAGTTATTTAACTGAAACAATGTGGCATTGAGGAGAAGTAAGAACATCTAATTTTGTCCATACTTTCAAAGTTAAGGCATGAATATTCAGTGTTTGTTTCGACATTTCACTCAATAAAGACAACAGTTCGAGACTAGAGAATGCCATCTTTGGCAGACTTCATGGAGTCTCTGACTCATGAACAAGAAAAGTCGGTTCAAATTGGTACCATAAATCCTACCATGGATCAAGCTCTTGATATGGGATATTCAAAGCAAGAAAAGGGAAAGAGAAATCCTAAATATTTGAAACAACAAGAGAGGAAGAAGGACAAAGAGAACCCCAAATATTCTGATGGGGCTTCGAATCCTATCAAGGACAAAGGGAAGAAGCAAGAGAAGTCAAAATGAACTTACTGTCATAATGGAACCCTAATACTACATGCATGAATAAAACCATTTACATGATGGCACAAATCCTTGAGAAGAACAACATCCCTCTTCTAGATGGAGCAAAGAAGAAGGACGAAAGTTTGAATTCTTAAAGCAAGGAGAGATGCCATGCAATGGTGCCTACAACTTCTGTATCTTCCTCCTTCATCATAGATTTAAGTGCCTCAACGCACATGGATTATGTAGAAGAATCATTCTCGTCCCTTCATCCATAAAGTGGTCCATCCATCCCCATGGGATATGAGTGATAGATCCCATCCAAAGGGATTGGTAGGATCAATTGAGATAATGGCTACTTCAACAATGTGTTACTTGTGCCAGATCTTGTAGCAAACCTACTCTTTGTATACCAAATGAATCATACTGTTCCACCCAACATAATGACATTAACTCAAAAAGATGTGGAAATTTCTAAAGCTTCCACTAGCAAAGTGGTTGCAGTGGGTATGCAAGATCATGAGTCAAGGATGTACACGTTTACACACTCCCTTACTCCTTAGCAAATGCGCTTTTGTCACATGCAAATGAGATTAGTAAGCTATGGAATGATAGGTTTGGACACCTCAACTATATATATATTCAATATTTTAGCAAATAAAATATGGTTGAAGGACTTCCAAGCATAAAGTCTTGCAAAGGAACATGCAAGGGATGCATTGTTGGGAAGCATGCAGAGCGCAAGTATGACAAGGGGAAGGAAAGAAGGATTGTTCAAGTGATAAAATTGATCCATTCGGACCTGATAGGGCCTCTTACCACACTCTCCTATGTAAACTCAAGGTATTTCCTAACATTCATTGATGATTTTTCAAAATATTGTTTGGTGTTCTTCCTCGAATTCAAATATGAAGTGTTCGAAATCTTCAAATCTTTCAAATATTCAGTTGAGAACCTCAGTCGGAATAAGATAAAGGTATTAAGGACTGATAATGGAAAGGTATATGTCAATAATAACCTACAAAATATATGTGAATATAATTTAATTCAAATGAAACATTCAGTTCCCTACACACCTAAGGAGAATGGTGTGGTAGAGCAAAAGAATAGAGCATTGAAGGAGATGGCCACTTACATGTTGGAGGCTGAGTATTTGTCTCATAAGTTAAGGGATGAATCCATAAATTGTTTTTAATATGTTTAGAACATATTTCCACACAAATAATTGGAATAAAAAACTCCATTTGAGGCCCGGATAGGGCACAAGCCTGATGTGTCTCATCTCAAGGTGTTTGGATAAAAAGCATGGGCTAGGATACCTCCCGAGAAGAGAAAATCCTTGCAGCCCCAAGGCAAGGATTCCATAATGGTTTGATATTCTAAATATTAAAAGGGATACAATATATTTGATCCATAATCTCATAAAACTTTCATTGATAGGAGTATTCCGCTCGAGGAAGATCCTATGCAAGAGGTTGAACTAGAAGATGGGGATTGCTCACACCCTCCACTCAATGATGATGTAAGTGATGTTTCCATTTCTGATTTTTATAATTATGATATGGAATATGAATATAATAGCATGCATGCAGATAATTAATCTCCCACAATTCCAAAATGGGCTAATAAAACCATACAAGCAGCTGGTAATGTTGAAAGAGATCCATTAGACACCAGGAAGACTATATCTCAGTTTCACAATGCATTGTCCATTTGTGATTTGAATCTTCCTGAGAGTTGTTTTCTGATGGTTGGATATGATCCATAATAATATGAAGAATCATAACATGACCCAATATGGAAATCATCCATGCAATAAGAGTTCAAGTCTTTGCAAGACATTGAAACTTGGGAGTTGGTTCGTCTACCTTCCAAGAGAAAACTAGTGCAATGTAAGTGGGTGTATAGGAAAAAAATGTATGATGATGGTTCTGAAGTGGATTATAGGGCCACATTTCTTTCCAAATTCTTCTCTCAATTTTATGTATCGGACTATACCCATACATTTTCACCGGTGCAAAGATGGACTCAATCAGTCTAGTTTTGGACATTGTTGCATCCAAACGATGGGAGGTGCACCATATGGATGTGAAGAGTCTTTTTATTAATGGTGTAATTCATGAGGGTATTTATATGCATCATACTGAAGTTTTCATTCATTATCATTTACTTTTTTGTAGGTTGAATAAGTCTCTATATGGCCTCAAGAAAGCCCCTAGAACTTGGTATGCCAAGATGGACAAGTTTCTTCTCTTGCAAGGTTTTGAAAGATGAAAATATGATCCTAATATGTCTTTGAAACATTTATATGAGTATATTATGATAATTTTAATCTATTTTGATGATATTTTGATAACTGGAAGTTGCATTATTGATATCGCTTCAGTTAAGTATTCATTATACAATGTGTTTTCTATGACTAACCTAGGATTATTGGAACAATTTATTGGCTTGGAGATTGAGAAATACTATGTAGGTATCAAGGTCATATAATCAAAGTATGATTAAGACTTGTTAAAAAATTTCAAAATGGTTTAATGTAAAGTTTCTAAGTGTCCCTTCCTTTCAGGGGTAAAACTCAGTGATTTTCGTTCATCTCCACTGTTGGAGAGCTCATTGTATAGACAACTAGTTGGTAGCTTGTTGTACCTCACACACTCTCGACCTGATTTGGATTATGCAGTAGGTTTTTTTTCTAGATACATTTATGATACTCATTAAATGTATTGGAAGGATTCCAAAATGATCTTGTATTATGTGCAAGGAACCAAACATTTCAGGATACACTATGCAGCTAGTTCTCTACTAGAACTAGTAGGATTTACTAATTTTGATTGGGATGGAGATAGAACTGACAGGAATTCCACTTAAGGTTATGTATTCATGATTGAAGAAGGCCCTATTATTTTTTCAAGTAAGAAACAACAAACTATCTCCTTATATTTAGCTGAGGCCCAGTACAGAGGATCGGTGAATGCAACTACATAATGTGTATGGTTCTGAGGCATTCTTGGAGAATTTGGATTTGAATTTGATTCACCAAATATAATTTGGTGTGAAAATAAAAGTGCAATAAAGATATCCATGTATCTTGTATAGAGAAAGAGGGCCAATCACATTGAGTTTCACATGCACCATCAGGAGCTTGGTGCATGACCAGGTGATATCATTGCAGTATTTCCCATCTACTGAGAAAACTATTGACATATTCACCAAGATATTCAATGAGAATACTTTAACCTATATTAGATAACTCCTTGATTTGGGTGACACATGGCAATGACTGATATTCACTTCATATTTTGCTTCATGTCCATTTTAGAGGGGAGGTTTTATTCCCATGAGTTTTTCCTAATTCAGGATTAAGGGGGGGTGTTAGAACATTATACCACCTAGGACCATAGTTTCATTCATTTTTACCTATTCTAGATGGTCCAAACGATGGTCTATCCCATTTTTTCATAAGGTTGTTGGGGTTTTTGTACCATTAATGACACCCACCACCATGAATTTGGTCAACCATAGAGATAAGGCACCTCATTTATGACCACTTTGTCCCTTGGGACACTCCCACTCCTTAATGTATGGATCCGAGTTTATTAGGGGTGCTCATGCATTGTATTTTGCTGATTTTGGCTCTTTTAGCCCTTTTGAACTACCTAGAGCCACTCCCACTCCACCATGCACTCCACCACACCTGGGACACCTTCATTTATGAGAACCCATGCCATCCCAATGTTCAAATTAGACATTCGTTACCATTTGAGTTGGTTTGGGAGCATATTGGTCAACCTAGGTGGTTTTGAGGTCCAATGTAATCCTACCACATGTATTCCATTGAGTTCCTCCAAAGGATAAAAAATTTCTCCTATTTTATTATCATGATGATCCACACATGTTTACGTGTTGGAATTGTTGAGGCCTGTAAATTCGCAGGCGGCAACAGTAAGGGATTCTCCCCAATCAACGTTCCCAACTAGCCCGCTGACTGTTTGGTATAGGGAATCCGTCCGGTTTGCGGTCCGGCTACCGTAGGTCAAAGTAACAAACACAGGATTTACCGGTTGCGGCCTGGCCCACCGAGTTTTTTGTATTTTGACTTAAATGAATGATATGCACGTGCCTAACTAAATGCAGGCTGGTCTAAATGCAGGGAGCGGTCACAAAGTGATGCGCAGGTTCTTACCTCTCGTCTTGTGCTCACAAGCAACCAAACCAGATACGAACAGAAATAACTAACTACCTAAACTATCCCTAGGGAGCGAGGTTATCATCTTGACTGAGCAATACATTATCACACACAGTAAGAAAAATCACAGATAGCTGATGCTTCTCTCACAGCACATGAAAGCTTACAAATATTCAAATAACCAGATAGCCGATCATTCTATAACAACATTTATTGCTCTTAGTGAAATTGCATCCCAGAAACTACTGAAAAATAGTTAACAAGAACGTAGGTTCAAAACATCAACTATTCTTACAGCAAATGAAATACAGCTAAAAACAAAATAGTTCATCTTCAACATTATTCATCGAATGCTTCCGTACATTCCACTTCTTTACTCTTTCCAGCAGACAAAATTGCAGTTCACTTTGCAAAACGAAATAGTTCCTCTTACAAGCCAACGATTACAAAATTTTATCAGGAAAAAGCCCCCCATTTTTTTTCTCAGGCTTCCCATTATTTAAACTACAAATCCTGTCTCCTGGGCTGCCCTCGGCGTGTGACCTTTCAGCGCCCCTCCACGATTCAGTTGCTTTTCTGGTCGTTTCGCCTTCCCCATCATTTCCACAGGCGTTTATTTTCTGACAGTAACTGCTAAAAATGCCCCACCGGCACCTCTGTCATTCGTTTATGTTGTCCTTTTCTGCGCGGCGCTTTGCTTCAGTGATTCATGGGATGATTTCTGCATACAAACTTGGTGCATTATCCACTAAATTAAGACATTAGGCATCAATAATTTTTAAATTATAATGATACATCCACAATGAGCTAGCCTGGTTCATCCGGGTGAGGGGAAATGCGTAGGCTCGGGACGGCAACAAATAGGTAAATCGGCAGTCGGGCGATACACGGATCGGATGGGACAAGGCTTCTGCACTGGATGGGAGAAGGCTCCAGGAGCCGCAATGGCAGAGGAGCGTAAGAAACGGGCTAATGGCAACGCAGGAGACCAAGGAAATCGGACGGTGGAGAGGAGTGGATCGGCGAATAGAATGCTCCGTCACCCGCAACGGCGGACGGGCCGCAGGTCAGAGACATGCGACGAGGGAGAAGAAAGTTCGGGTGAGGGACGACTGGTCGGACGTCGGATGAAACTCGTGTCGGCGGCTGACTTCATCTCCCCCAGCCGCAACGTCGGGTAAGAAGAAACTCGGGAGAAGCGATTTGAACAACCACGAATCGGGCGTCGGGTGACACTTCAATCGGGCGGAAACTTTGGTCTAGGAGCCGCAACGGCGGGTGAGATAGGACTCAACTTCTTCCAAAAGAGGCCCGATCCAAAGAGAAAAACTAACAGCGCTAAGGCCCAATTACGGTCAAAATCGAATTCTTTCTTTAAGGCAAAAAAAAAATAAAAAAAATCATACTCTACGGGTACCAGAACAGACCACGCGACTCAAGCTAAGCTAGACGAAGCAATCAAAAAAGCGGGCAATCAACTTCAAACGCAGAGATAAGCTCAAAGACGCCGAGCTTTCAACAGTCGAACCAAACAAATAATGATAAGGAGGGGTCCCAGAGTTTAAGTGAAAAGTTTAAAATCGGGGAAAAGGTTGCGGCAGCAACAACTGGCGATTTCCTGGTGAACCTAAATCTCTGGGTGGTTTCTTCCTTGAAAAGAAAACTGTCCTAAAACAAATGTATCCATTGAACTCTTCCAGCTATACGGATTTCTCAGTAACAGAAGTGTGTACCTTGATCATTGATATCAGTCCAATTTGGGCAATGAAAGTCAAGATTCTAGAGTCCGGATAACTTTGCTGAGGCCAAAATATGAGTTCATTATTAATTTTTTCTTCAGGTAGCTGGTAACATTGGACACCACAGGATTGTAGCAGGTGATGAACAGAAACGTTCATTTGTTCCTCATTCCCATGCCATCTTAGAAGCTTTTGTGCTTTTCAGATTTTGTCCTCTTTTAATGAGAGTCTTCATGCATGCCTTTCTTACTGAATTTTCATCCAGGATCCTCTATCCCATAGTGCCCTTTTGTGTGAGTGATGTGCTTAAGGTTTCAGCTCATGGATGGAGAGGATCATTGGCAGATTAGTACTTATGATCTGGATTTAACTTTGGAGCATGATGCTTTTATAGGAATTCTGACTCTTATCTGCCTTCTGGCATTTATTTCCTGGCATGGGATCATTTAGATTTAACACCCTGTTCATCTTGCTCTTCTCCGTGGGTCCCCTGTCATCGCCCCTAAGATTTTAAGTGTAAAGTGCGTGGAGCCTCAACATAGCATTCTAGACTTTTGAATCTGATTGACCTTACAGGAGGTTAAGCAGGACCTCAATGCACACAAAGATTTCGAGAAACTATTTGGTGGAAGGAATTCACATGGAGACCCATAGTCTAACTTTTCAACAAATGTTTACCATTTCCAGAAATTTGGAGTTCCCCACATAACCACGAGTCAACCACCTTTATTGAAAACAAAAACTCAAAAACAAAAGAAAGTATAACTCAACACAGTTTATTTATGTACAAGTCAGAAAGCTCGAAAACAACTTACGAAAAATAAGGTTTGAGAACCAGACCATTAACTGCCAGGTTCTCCTCCCATCCTTGTAAATCCTGTAACATATAGGTAGCAGGGCCAAGTTTAGCGGTGATTTGAAACGGACCTACCCATAACTGTTGGAACTTAGTGTGCTTCCCTTTCTCATCATGGGGATGATCCCATTTTAGGACAAGGTCTCCTACTTCCAAATCCTTCTTCCCGGATTTGTGCTTGTCAAACCATCTTTTCACTACCTCCTGCTGCTTTTGGAAACGTTCTCTTGCTTTAGATCTGGCCTCTTCCGATTTCAGAAGATTGTAAATTCTTACTTGGAGAACTTCATCATCCGACCCCCTAGACTCTTGAGCTAGTATGGAAGACGGTAGCAGGATGTTGGGGGGAAGTATGGCTTCCTTTCCGTATACAAGGGTATAGGGTGACACTCCCATGGCAGACTTAGGGGTAACTCTATCAGCCCACAGGGCATTGGGTAAGGCTGAGTGCCAACTTCGCTGGTTTTCTATGACAGTCTTCTTCAGGATTCTAATGAGGTTTTTATTGGAGGATTCAGCCAGGCCATTCCCTTGTGGATAATAGTTAGCAGAATAGTGTAATTTTATCCCTTTCTCATGAGCAAATGCAGTAATCTTAATGGATGAAAAATATTTAGCGTTATCAAAAACTAAGGAACTTGGAACCCCAAACCTGGTCATGATATGGTCTTGTAGAAAACTGATGACTTCGTCTTCGTTTACTTTGCGCAAGGGAATAGCTTCGACCCAGCGGGTGAAATAATCAGTTGCCATAAGAATATACTTGTGTAGCAGGGAGGAATTTGGCTTTATTTCTCCAATGACGTCTATTCCCCATTGCTCGAAAGGCTCAGTGATCATTACAGGCTTTAGAGGTGCTGCTGCTCTGGGTTGTCTTCCACCACATCTTTGGCAAGTATCACATTTTCTAACGTGCGCATGGGCATCCCTGAAGAGTGTTGGCCAATAGTAACCGGCCCTAAGGATTTTATGGGCTGTAGTGTCTCCTGAATAATGTCCGCCGGCCGGACCATCATGTAACTCAGACATTACTTTCTCAGCGTCTTCTCTTTCCAAACATCTTAGAAGGACTCCGTCATAGTTTCTTCTAAATAATATGCCTTCTACGAGTTGGTAAGAAGCTGACTTTAGACGCAAAGCTCTTCTTTGTTTGGAACTTCAATGTTCAGGAAATACCCCTGACTGCAGGTAATGTAGAAGG
>LPNX010284342.1:30564-90764 GCA_001517045.1 Pseudotsuga menziesii | reverse complement strand
TGAATCATCGGACGCAAAAGTATACATAATGAAGTCTTTGTCAAAATCTGGACTTTTAAGAGAGGGTGCATGTGCAACAGCGGTCTTGATTTTACTGAAAACATTCTTTTCAGTCTCAGTCCATTTAAACTGTGCATTTTTCTTGACCATCTGCTGCAATGGTTTGACAGTCTGGGAAAAATCAGGCACGAATCTTCTTACAAAGTTTATTGTTCCCATGAAGGATTGCATTCCCTTCTTATTATGAGGCATGGGAATTTGTTCAATGGCCTTAACCCTTTCTGGGTCTATAGAGATACCTTCCTTAGACACTATATGCCCCAGTAACTTGCCTTCTGTGACAGCGAACACGCACTTCTTTGGGTTGAGGGAAATGCCATACTTCCTGCAGCGTTCAAAGATTTGCTTTAGGTGGAACGCGTGCTCCCCTCTTTTCTTCGAAAAAATCGTGATGTCATCAAGGTAGACCACCACACTTCGCCCAATCAGTCCGCGAAAAGCTATGTCCATAGCTCTCTGAAAAGTCGCGCCCGCATTAATCAGTCCAAAGGGCATTCTTCTGTATGTGAACGTTCCCCATTTAGTTCTGAATGTCGTCTTCAATCTATCTTCCTCGGCTACCAACACTTGATTGTAGCCAGAGAAACCATCCAACAATGAAAACATTTCAGAGCCGGAAACCATTTGTAGCAACTTCTCCATGGGGGGAACTGGGTAGTTGTCTTTGTCTGAGGCGCGATTTAGATTTCTGAAGTCTACGCACAGCCTGATCTCTCCCGACTTTTTCCTGACAGGCACCAGGTTTGACACCCATTCAGAATGCCTGACTTTAAAGATAATCCGAGAGTCCAGCAGTTTCTTCACTTCACTTTGAATAAGTGGTTCCAGTTTTGGGTGCATCTTCCTCAACGGCTGCTGATAAGGTTTGACGCCTGCTTTTATAGGAATGATATGTTTGATGATATTAGTGTCATAGGTTTTTAAATCTGCATACGTCCATGCAAAGACATCTTTGTACTGTTTAAACAAACTGAGGAACTTGTCTCTTTCTGCTGGTGAACAGCACTTGCCAAGGTTCACGAACTTGGGTTTTGTTTCAGTTCTTAAGTTTATTAACTCGAACAGTAAAGTTGAGCTGTGTGTCTTCACGTTAGCTGGTCTCCTAAATTTCTCATTCAAGTCAAACATTTTCTCCAGCGTCCTGACACCTTTGGGAATGAAATTATTATATTTCATTTCAGCCTGATGTTCCTCATCATCTATGATAGCTCCTTTAAAAGTCTCATCATTTGTCAAGCATTCGATTATCTGCTGATCATCGTCAAATACTCACAGATTAGTGATCATGTCCGGCACGGAAGGCCTGAAAAGTAATTCAATAGAGCATTTATTATTCGTGGGAACCAGCCTGGCAGCTGATGTGGCTAAAAGATCAGCAGCTGCATTTTTTATTCTTGGAATTGAAACAATATTAAACGCATGAAAACATTTAAGCAATTCCCATACCTCGTTTTGATAAGCTTTCAAATGAGGGGAAACACAGTGTATTTGATTTTTTATTTGTTTCACAACTATTTCTGAGTCCCCAAAAACTTTTAAATTACTAACCTTCAGCTCAATTGCTTTTTTGAGTCCCTGCAATAGCACTTCATACTCGGCTGTATTGTTAGTACATTCAAACTCTAATCTACAGGACAGGAAGTATTTTTTTTTTGTGGATCAATAAGGACGCAGCCGGCCCCTGATCCTTCTAATGTTTTTGAGCCGTCAAAATATAAAGTCCAACAAACATTGTCTAATGAAAATGAATCTACTCCTACAGCTAAATCTACTATTTTACAGTCAAGCTCATCAGCCTGAGAAAAACGAAGGAGGTCAGGCTGGGTGTTAGAGGTGCTGCTAGCCTCTTCTGCTTGATAATTCCCTGGTTCTAGTTCAAGAAAGTAGTTTCCCAATACAAATTCAACTGGTACATTCTTCCCATCCAATTGAGTGACATTGTACTTCATATGAGGCTCTCTCAAAACCTTGATCTGATTAGGACTCCCTTTGTATGGAAACCAAAGATGTGACCAATCTGTGGCGAAATACCCATTTAATTTGGCTGACCAATCTCTGCTCAAGACCAAGCCGTAAGCATCTGGTATGTCAGCCACTATAATGTTGATGACTTGGCACACTCTATCATCGGATGACAGGCGGATCAGCATGTCTTCCATCTCGCCAACTACTTTGACGTCCGTCCTATCCAACTGCACCACTTTCCACGTGGTTGGCTTGGGCTGCCCATTTATTTTCTTACAAACAGATATGGGCATGACATTAATTGACGCTCCCGAGTCCACTAGACAATTGTGCACGTTATGATTAAAAATTTCAAACGTCAAGAGGAAAGGTGGGTGTTTAGTTTTTGACTTACCTCCACTACTAGCTTCCCCAATTTCTTCCTCTTGCTGCGGCTGATTGTCAGTGGGCAACTTTTCTTCTGATGTTTCCAGTGCTTTCAACAATCTTTCTTTCTGCTGAGGTATTTTGCACATTTCAAACAGCGGGACGTTTGCCTTTATCTTCCTTAAATCTTCAACAACGTCATATTCGATTAGTTGTCTAGTGGACTGAGGTTTATTAGCGCTTACATTTTCTTCGCTTGGCTTAGGCGATGTTCTAAATTGCCTCAGATCATGGCTAGTAATGGTAAATTCTGGAATCTGATCAGCCACGGATTTGTCTTGAAATTTCTTTTTGATATTTCTTTGCAGCCTTCGAATCTTTGGGAGCAGAAGACTGTCATCACTAACCTCCCCTTTGCTCCTAGTTGTGACGTTAGCCTCCCTGAGTGTTTTCTTCTTCCGCGTCTAGTACTGAAACAGAGCTCCATAAGGCCATAGTCTCTTCTTCCTGTTCTTTTGTAGACGTTGAAGCAACATTTTCTTTCCTTTCATCATCATCTTCTTCCGTTAATCTTGAATCCAGCATCTGATTCATGACCAATGTCATCGAATTTATCCATTGTGGACAGTTCTTTTCGGAATGGGGCTGTTGATGGAAACTACAGAAATTTTCCATCCCTATTTCTGTCAGATTCATAGATGCAGTTTTCTGAGGAGGAGTTTGTGTCTGGTTGCTATCCTCCCTTTTCTTATAATATGGCCTGAAAAACTTTTGTGCTTATTTTTCCTTCTCCAAGTCTATGACCTTATTGGACAGCTTTTGCATCATTTTAGCCATACTTTCATAGTCTGGCGTCTTTTCTTCTTTCGGCTTGGTGAACAGTAAGGTTTTTCTTCCCGTACTTCTCTCTCCTGAGTGCTCCGGATAGTCCTCCACACTTTCTCTCTCTGCTTCCACCACTTCTGCCTCTTCATAGGTCTCTGTCAATGTAGGCTTGGCTCTACCTTTTGCAAACATGGATAAATCAGGACACAAAGCTGAAGTATAGTATTCGATCAGCACTTTGTCTGAAGGCTTATCTATTTCAGAGAAATTTCTTAGATATGGTGCAAACCTTTGTGTGAAGCTGTGCACTTTTTCTTTTTTCTCTTTCTTCAATGCACATAGTCCTTTCATGAGGGCGGCGTGAGTTTTTTGGACGGCATACTTGCTCCTGAACATTCTCTTGAAATTATCCCAGTCTGGGATAGAATTAGCGGGCAATCCAAAATACCACGAACCGCAGCTCCTTTGAGGGTGTGTGGGAAAAGTCTACAAACCACATCTTCATGCTCCCCTGCCCTTAATCCTTCTATAGCCAAGTAAAAGCTCTGCAAGTGATCGTCTACCAATATCTTCTCATTAGGATCAAACTTAGGCAATAACTTTTCGAAGGCTTGAGGTAGGTTGTGCAAAGGTGGGGTCAAATTTAGAGGTGATCTGGCCTTCCATGCGAGCGGTGGAGGATTAGGTGGGGGTTGATTGGCGTTAACACCGGCCATGAGTCGGGGTGGAGAATACGGAGGTGAAACAACAGGGGTGGTAGGATGTGAACCAACAGGTGTGTGAACAGGAGAGCTGTAAGGAGTGTCTGGGCCTACTTGGTTCAAAGGCAATTCAATCTCTTGTAAGGCAGTCTCCACAAGCTCTTGCCAGTCTCCAACCAACACCGAATCTTCTATTATAGGACGGTCTTTCTTCTTGTACTCTCTTCTAGGAAACTCAGGGATAATTGGCAAACCTCCGATCTTCTTTACATAAGCACGGGTATGTCTTCTTAGATCATTTACAATTTCGTTGCGAACATGATATAGATGTTCTTTATTTTCTTCTTCTGGAATTGGATTTCGTGGTCCACTACTTTCAGAACTGTAACCAGCGGAATGATCTCTGTAAAACGGGTTTCCTCGGCCAGCCATGCATTAGCGGCCCTCCTTCTAGCGCCAAAACTGTTGAGGCCTGTCAATTCGTAGGCGGCAATAGTAAGGGATTCTCCCCAATCAGCGTTCCCAACTAGCCCGCTGACTGTTTGGTATAGGGAATCCGTCCGGTTTGCGGTCCGGCTACCGTAGGTCAAAGTAACAAACACAGGCTTTACCGGTTGCGGCCCGGCCCACCGAGTTTTTTGTATTTTGACTTAAATGAATGATATGCACATGCCTAACTAAATGCAGGCTGGTATAAATGCAGGGAGCGGTCACAAAGTGATGCGCAGGTTCTTACCTCTCGTCTTGTGCTCACAAGCAACCAAACCAGATACGAACAGAAATAACTAACTACCTAAACTATCCCTAGGGAGCGAGGTTATCATCTTGACTGAGCAATACATTATCACACACAGTAAGAAAAATCACAGATAGCTTATGCTTCTCTCACAGCACATGAAAGCTTACAAATATTCAAATAACTAGATAGCCGATCATTCTATAACAACATTTATTGCTCTTAGTGAAATTGCATCCCAGAAACTACTGAAAAATAGTTAACAAGAACGTAGGTTCAAAACATCAACTATTCTTACAGCAAATGAAATACAGCTGAAAACAAAATAGTTCATCTTCAACATTATTCATCGAATGCTTCGGTACATTCCACTTATTTACTCTTTCCAGCAGACAAAATTGCAGTTCACTTTGCAAAACGAAATAGTTCCTCTTACAAGCCAACGATTACAAAATTTTCTCAGGAAAAAGCCCCCCATTTTTTTTCTCAGGCTTCCCGTTATTTAAACTACAAATCCTGTCTCCTGGGCTGCCCTCGGCGTGTGACCTTTCAGCGCCCCTCCACGATTCAGTTGCTTTTCTGGTCGTTTCGCCTTCCCCATCATTTCCACAGGCGTTTATTTTCTGACAGTAACTGCTAAAAATGCCCCACCGACGCCTCTGTCATTCGTTTATGTTGTCCTTTTCTGCACGGCGCTTTGCTTCAGTGATTCATGGGATGATTTTTGCATACAAACTTGGTGCATTATCCACTAAATTAAGACATTAGGCATCAATAATTTTTAAATTATAATGATACATCCACAACGAGCTAGCCTGGTTCATCCGAGTGAGGGGAAATGCATAGGCTCGGGACGGAAACAAATAGGTAAATCGGCAGTCGGGAGATACACGGATCGGATGGGACAAGGCTTCTGCACCGGATGGGAGAAGGCTCCAGGAGCCGCAATGGCGGAGGAGCGTAAGAAACGGGCGAGTGGCAACGCAGGCGACCAAGGAAATCAGACGGTGGAGAGGAGTGGGTCGGCGGATAGAATGCTCCGTCACCTGCAACAGCAGACGGGCCGCAGGTCAGAGACATGTGACGAGGGAGAAGAAAGTTTGGGTGAGGGACGACTGGTCGGACGTCGGATGAAACTCGTGTCGGCGGCTGACTTCATCTCCCCCAGCCGCAACGTCGGGTAAGAAGAAACTCGGGAGAAGCGATTTGAACAACCACGAATCGGGCGTCGGGTGACACTTCAATCGGGCGGAAACTTTGGTCTAGGAGCCGCAACGGCGGGTGAGATAGGACTCAACTTCTTCCAAAAGAGGCCCGATCCAAAGAGAAAAACTAACAGCGCTAAGGCCCAATTACGGTCAAAATTGAATTCTTTCTTTAAGGCAAAATAAAAAATAAAAAAATTCATACTCTACGGGTACCAGAACAGACCACGCGACTCAAGCTAAGCTGGACGAAGCAATCAAAAAAGCGGGCAATCAACTTCAAACGCAGAGATAAGCTCAAAGACGCCGAGCTTTCAACAATCGATCCAAACAAATAATGATAAGGAGGGGTCCCAGAGTTTAAGTGAAAAGTTTAAAATCGGGGAAAAGGTTGCGGCAGCAACAGGACTGTAATAGAAACTTCAGTATTTGGCATCATTCGTTGGTGTATTTTTTCCTCCTCTCATTGTTTTTCTCATGCATTATCAAATTCTTGCATTGTGAGGATTCTCTTAGATTAGACATCTTGTTGTGAATCATAATTTTACATGAAGCTCAAGTGGTGATGTGTAATTTGATCTTGGTTCTTCATTATCTTCCACAAGGTCTTCATCTTCATGCTCATGAGAAATTTGTCTTGTAGCAACATCTTCAAAATTGATCTCTATGTCACCAACATATAGGTGTGAGAACCCATCAGTAGGTACTCTGTCATAGTTCAAGCATCCATCAAGATATTCTCTTTGATTTGCACAACCCCCATCAATAAGAATTGTGTTCTTGTCTTCACTTCCCTCTTCTTGTTCTTCTCTGCAATCACCTTGAGCTGATTGATGCTCCACTTCATGATTCATTGCTTCTTCCTTCAATAGTGTATCTTGGATATTTTTATCTTCTTTAGGCCTAAATTTCTTCCACACCCTCACCATGTGGTCCACAAACTTGTTTGTAATTTCCTCATCTATAGAGATGGATATTTCACTGCTCTTTTCACAAGTAGGATGGTTTTTACTCATTTCATGCTCCTCCAAACTTGTGTATTGTTTATTGTTCCTTAATGAGTTCACATATTCATTCTTATTCCTATATATAAACACCCAATTAACATTTTTTCAAAAAGGATGGTCTTATGTACCCCTCCCATCAAAGCAATATATGCTTGATATTGTTGGGGAAAAGTTTTACATGGTGATCTCAATCTTTATAATTCATTCATAGGAGTATCTTGTGGTGGTTTCGAACATACACCTTCACAATACACATGGTCATAATAATAACCCTCATCCCTTATGAAATTGTAAGAATTTCTGCAAAATGGAAACGCTTTCTCATACCATTCACATTCTTCTTTATATTGCTCATAATTATCTTCAGAGGAGTCATAATAAGAGTAAGATATGGCTACAAATTTTTCTTCAATGGATGTTATTAATGCATAGGTGAAAGGAAAATTCTATTATACCACTATAATGTACCCTTTTGGATGAAACTAGGCTTCACTATCCAATTTCTAGCTTTGGACTCGTGAAGCCAAAGTTGATCCAAATGCACGCAAATGAATTAAAATTATGTATGGAAGGGATTGAGGAGTATTAGGACATAATAATTCATATTATTAATTCTCATACACTTTCCAAATTATTCTGAAACTTTCTTTTGACCCTAGGAAAAGAAGGACAAAAACAATATGAAATCGATGTTATAACCCCCAAGGGTATATGACACTTTTGGCTCTCCAAATGCAGTACAAACCGCCAAAAAATTAGAAAAGAGTATGGGGATTCATATAATACATAAATTAATTTCTTTTTTCATTGTTATTAAGCTCCTCAAACTGATTATTAGGCACAACATCTGTACGGTAACTTTCATGGAAATTGCTTATGGGGAAATTGCATTAATAGCTTAAGTTTGGCACATGAAAAGTAGAATAAATGGTTCAGATAGTAACATAAAATATAATTACCATATACAACATAAAAATTTATTCCATAATAGCATCAAACTAATATAAATTCATACAAATATGATATAAAAATCTTTCAAGCTTGAAGCCAAATTCATGAAAACTAGTTATTCAAGAGCATGGGAATGCAAGCCTTTCACACATGGATCTATTGTATTTCAAATTACAGAGAATATGGATATAAGAGTATCTATACATACATAATATACCCAATATTGGGCATCAAATAGATTCAGTAAAATGCAAGACCCACTCCAACAAGTGCGCCATCACATGAGAGTATGGGAGAATGGAGAAGAAGGAATAATATAGTATGGAGATAGAAGAGAACTTGAGATTTATGGACCTTCAACCTGACTATAAACAAAATTAATAATATACATTTATAGGCATGAATGTATTCTCCATAAACCAACTTGGAAATGAATCCAACTCCCTTTTGGTTCAAGCAGGGAGAGTAAACACACACCGTGCAATGGACAATCAAAAGCTCTCCAAAATGCCAAATGGCAATTAAAAATTTATCAAAATATTTTCTCCTTCCTCAATACACCATTTTATTAACTTCATGAGTCCTCTTAAGGTCTAATTTACCACCATATTCTTCCTTCAACTCAACTTAGTGGTTTAGTAACCACTATGACACTTCTCTTCTTCTTTAAGCTCCAATTCTTTCCCCAGTTCAAATGGCTGCCTCTAACTCCCAAGTGCACCCTCTTGGTGGATATTTTCCACACTTTCATGTTATATATTTTCACGGGTATTTAACAAGGTTTGAAGTTTTCATATTCGTAATAGAATATTTCATCATTTGTTTCCATAGAGTGCATGACCGAATATCCTTCAAAGTGGCACAAATTGTCTTCTTATTCTCTTCCTCTTCCATGGGAGTTACTCTACTCTACTAATTCAAATTCATTGGCTCATTATAGGCTATTTGACACCACATCATCTCAAAGAACTTTACATTCCCCTTGGGTTTGAATTTGTATGAAGGTCATGCCATGTGTGTGGGGAATCTAGTCACCCAAAGACTCCACAAGCTTCCAATTGTCTTCATGAACCAATGCCACCTTATTTTTTTTAACATGTATTATTTATGGGACCCATTTTAATGTGAATATGGTAAACTAAGGTTTTTTTGGGTCCTATGTTTCCCTAATTACAAAATTTATGTCTCCACCTCATCCTAGGGAACGAGTATGTTGGTGAAACATTATTTGCAAGTGGTCTCATTTGGATGGGGACATTACAAAAACTTATTGAAATCATTGTATACTTGGATTTATTTGTTGTTGTGTGACAAAGGGACTGTGTCATTGGAATTTGAGTTTTCTTATACTTAAGTGTCCCTACATGCATAGGGGAACTGGGGTCTAACAAGGGAATGACCTAAGTAGAGAAAGGAAATAATAGATAAAGAGTGGATGAGTTGAAGATGTGAAAATAAGAATAATTGGAAATAGTATATGAGACATAATTATTGCATGGTGGAAAAAGGTTTTGTAAGGAAAGTAGGAAGAGGACGACGGATGAGGTACAAGAATAGCACAACAATTTTGAAGAGAGAGAGATTTCCATGAAGAATTTCAGGTCAAATGATTGTCATACTCCTAAAGGAAAGAGGACCATAATCTTATCCTATAATAGAATAATATCCCTACTCAAGCCAAGAACTATGTCAAACCCACGACCTTATGCACATCATCAAGATCTAAGGTAAGACCCAAATTATTGTCACATAATTTTGTGATTAGTCAAATTAGTAAGGGAATTGGAAGTAGTGGAAGTAATTCAACAACTCAGACATAGTTTGCAACACCTGGTACTAGTACCACACAAGAAAAAATGGTGGGAGTGGACCCCACTTTGAAGTTGCATTTTTTTTGCTGAATTTGAGAAGAAGATTCAAACCAACATTTTTTCCTTTCCTAAAAAATATAGGAAATCAGGAAAGTACAAGATGAAGTTCTCGAGGTTGCATAGTTAGTAACAACATTCAAAATATGTGGTTACCTGGTATATGAAATATCAGTCGACTACACAAGCCAGAACATTGGCCAACATCAAGAATTCCTTGGTAAAGGAATTCAGAATTCCTAGATCAAAGTTTCAATGCTTTATATAATTAAAAGAGATCAGATAGTTACCAAATTAACTAGTTTGGGAGTTTGACCAGATATTTCAAGTATTAAAAGAAAGATTGACATTCCAGATTTTGAATGAGTAGCATAGATAATGGTTTATCACAGGACTATTTTCACATATTCGTTGTCCTTTGACACAACATAAGATTACAACATATCAATATTCACTAGAAATTGTCATGAAATTGTAAGGGTCTCATATAGGAGAGACAAGTACAAGGATGGATCAAGTTAAGTCACAATTAGCGGCATTAAGAATACAATTACAGGATATTGCTAAAGGGGAGGGAAAATGAGAATAAATATGGTGCGCTAATTATAGGATAGAAGGACACTATAAAAACAAATGTCCTGCTTTTTTATTATTATCTTAGTTGGCTAGTAGATATCCAAATCCATTTCCTATAGGAGTGGGTGTATGGTGTGAGATATGTAGAGTAGATCATCCTTCAATCATTTTTCCTTTATTACAAAATTACGTGAGAACACACAAAATATTTTTTTGCAATTTTTGCAAATGTATGGGAAATTATGAGAAATATTGTCATGCATGTCATCTAATGAAAGATCATACCTCAGACCCATATAGATTCCAAGGAGAAGCCAAAAAATAAGGTTGGAAGCTACAAAGTAATGATCTAGTGGGGGTTATAATTAGATAAGAAGAGGTGGCTTCATAGGTTATGGAAGAGGAGGATTCGACAAAGGAGGAAGAGGGTCGATCATATTATAACTGTGGGTAATAGGGACATTTTTCTTGAGATTGTCAAAACTTGTGCATGACATGTACATATTGTAGACAGTTGGAATGTTAGAGTTTGCACTTTAATTCAACTATGTTAGATCTTTAAACTGAAAGATAGACAAGCACAACAATAAACAAGGACACAAACATTTTCCTCGAGGAAACCATAAAGGATAAAACTCCGCAAACATCTTCAAAATAGTTCTGTCACTAAGTAAAATGTCAAACTAAGATAGAATACCCATAGAAAGATAGAAATTACAACTCCTTCTTCTTCTCACATTGTCCCACTTCTCTCTCTCTCTCTCTCTCTCTCTCTCTCTCTCTTTAGCGAACTTGAGTGAGTGAGTGTGTGTGAATGAGAGAGGGCCCTCCCTATTTATATTATTCAGCTGTGTGACTCACTTACCTAACTAGGTCGTCCAGTTTCTCTAATTAGGGACAACCTACCTAGGAAGACTCAAAATACATGTTATATAATACTTCTTCTGGGGACTATTTGCATGACTTATAATAAACTTTTTATCTCAATATTCTGACATGAACAAGTACAATAATGACATATCCTAATAGAGGAAATACTTATTTGATGGAGGTAGTATAGAATATCTTCTAAAGTTACATTTTCAACAATAGTCCCTCTTAACTAGGGAGGTATTCTCTCCACTCGGTCATCATCACAATTGGACACAGTATCTGGACATCAGATTCGTTGGATATCAGATTCATTGGATAATCGTCACTGGATCATCATCCCTAGATCATCATCATCTCTGGACCATCATCACCGAATCATCATCTCTTGATCATCATCATTGGATCATCATAACTACTGCATCAATTCTCATGTTGTTGACCATTTACTGGTGACATATTTCAAATATATTTGTCCTTAAAATTTTCTATAGAGCCAACCCTGTTTCATGTTGGATGTAGGCCTAGATGACATACAGGTATTCATCATCTCCATGAGCAAGCCATCAAGTAGGTACATCCCAGTACCACACATTACATTTCCACAATAATCAAATGCGTCTCCTACTGTCATCTCATTGTATCCTTATCATCTCATCATCATACGCGAAGAGCATCCCAGATGCAAACCTCATGTCTAATAGATCATCTGCGTCTGCCACCCAATGGGTGAATCCTAGGAGCACCCTAGGTGCATTACATATCTCAGAGGTCATCCCACACCTACCTGTGTCTTCCACCATGCAAGAACCAAACTAGGTGCACATAAAATGTATTTGTTTACCAGTGGACCTCTCATTGTCTCCAGCATGGGAATACAACTAGGAGCAACCCAAGTGCATTACATCCTAAGGACCACCTACATATTCCACCATGCGAGAACCATATCTAGTGCATCTACGTCTTACATGATGGTTCAACATTTACATGATGTGATGGATGGCTTGATGTGTCATTGTTACCTTTAGATACACATAAAATTCCTATAAAGATGAATGTGGCACATAAAAACATAACACCACTTTATTACATAGATTTTACTATAAAGATGAATATGACACATAAGAACTTAGCACTACTTTATTACATAGATTTTCTTATTGTAAATGTTGTTATAAAAAATGTTATTCAAATAAATTTTTAGTATGCCATTTTACTCTAATATAGCATGTTGTTTGTATATTGACAATAAAATTTAACAAAAATACATAAATGTTGTTATACAAAAATGTTATTAAAATAAATTTGTATTATGCCATTTTACTGTAATATATATCTGGCAGAAAATGATGGCGCCTTTCTCATGAACGACGTCTACCACATATTTCCAGGCCTTGAGTTGCTGATCGTTGTAAATACCAAGAGAATGCGGGAACCTGCACAGCATTACATAAAAATATCATCATCTGTTACTACCATACAATAATCTTCCTCCAATAATAATTTACTCTTTGTTTATTCTTGACAGAGGATGAGGAGAACGTACCCGAGGGCTTGCTGTGAGACTGTGTTTGCTTCAGTGATGAGGAGGCCTCCTCTCGTCGCTCTCTGAGAATAGAACTTCACGTGAGAGGACTGCGGTATGTTGTTCAATGCTCAGCATCGGGTCACCGGAGCTAACACAACTCTGCAGTTACACATGTGTTAACACCTATTGCCCGGCGGCGTTGTAAAGCCTCAGGTCTCTCTGGACTCTAGATGGAAGGACTACCATAAAGACAAAGCAATACAGATTTTGATTACAGAATTGTAACCGATTCATAACCGTCTCCTAACAGAGTCCTAAATCAACGATCAGCGGCTAACAGTCTCCTCCACCACCACGTATCTCCTCCACGTCTCCTAACAGACTCCTCGGTGGCTAATAGACTCCTCGGTGGTAATCGACTCTCCTAACAAACTCCTAAATAGGCGGCTAGTTAAGCTAGTTAAAAGATCAGACGATTCAAATCATCCAGGTCATACACTTGGCATGTTTTCGTGGATCTTGATGATCCGCTCAAGCAAGTCCATCCCCAAAATATCACATATAAACGCCTATCGGCGTAATTATCAATTTTTTAATTCATCATCATTGTCCAAAAATTAATAACTAATAACAACCGTTTTGCAAGAATGGACAGGAAATAGCCGTGGGGGGATTAAGCTGGATCTTAGTGAGTATTACGAAGACGATGATGTATTGTGCACTATTTGTACCAGGAAGCTCAAGATCCTTCTTAGTGAAGGTTTTCTCCTCGAATGCATTTTGGAGACGATGAAGTACCCACCAAATATCTTATGAATTCGATGGAGAGATTTCCCATACTCTTCCATTCCCACGTGGATTCGAAAGAAGAATTTAAGGATCTTACATGTGTTAGGAAGCATATTGAACACATTGTGGCAAAACGAAGGTGAAGCACATGTAACTAGAAATTGGTGTTACGGTGATTTGAATGTTTAGTCGCTACCTAATAATATCTCTAACAAATTGCAACGGACATGAGTCATCAACATATAAATATCTTTTGTTATGATAAAGGCATGATCATTAGGATGATGTACGTGTTGATAGAGGAAACTGCTATTAATTATTTTCTCTTTCAAATAGAAAACGAAATAAAAAATAGAAATTAACAGAGAAAATGCATGGCCATGCTGACAGTAACAGAGAAAATCCAAAAGAACAGAAAAGACCATCAAAGCCCATACCTATTAGTCTCTTCCCTCCAATTTTCTTATCGCAGGCCATGCCAGAAATGCTACTTCTCATAGGTATTTTCTTCTAATAGCCACCTAACAATGATACAGGATTTTAGAAATAAATTTATCTAGGGATTTTAGAAATAAATTCACCAGTGATATTGAATTCCGTGGGATATTTGTGCACGTTTTTCGATGAGTGCAGCTAATCAAATTTTAAAATTCATGTATGAACAGCCTGGCATCATACCGTTACGGCAGATCCTAGTGTTTTTTAGAACTTTTTCAAAAACTTGAACTTTGTGATGCCAGTATACCACAACGATCGTCAAATTTCCTTTTACTCGTCAATTTTAGTTGACCTTCTTAATTACTTTTTGCAATACTTGTCATGATAAATCCGGTGAAAACAGATAGAATGTCATTAGAAACTAATTAATGTATAAAAGAAAAGAAGGATCAAAAGGTGTAACGTTTCCTACCCTCCGACCGATGAAGAGGACGCTACCATGGCATTAACCCTCTGGGCAAATCGCCCCATGAACATGGATATACATAAAATGCTTTGAACTAGAACATGCATACATGATCATTTATCATACACATCGGAAGCAAACATATGTTCATACAAGCATTCAACATGTTCATCATATTCATTAACAGTAAACATAATTGCAGAAGTAAGATAGACAAGATTACTTATCTTATAAGAAACTCGTTCTGCAACTAGCGACGTCGCTGCAACGTTCCACCCAACCATAGGCCAGCGTGCTCCTTAATCTCTTAGCAACGCTGCCACCCCCGAGCTGGGCATGATTCCCCAAGGAATAAGGAACAAGCAGGCTTACACATAGCCAAGGATACACAAAACACGGCCAAGCCAACACAGTTGGGTTTATCAGGCCATCAACAAGACAGCCAAGCCAACATGGTCAGGTTTATCAAGCCATCAAGGCGCTAGGAAAGGATAAATGCTAAGCTGATGAGCCCATTACAGAGCTAGGAACACCTACACCAGAACTAGTCTGACTTCTAAGACACCCACACACACCCAACACAAGGAATCAGTCCCTTCTCTGCTACACAGTCCCTCAAGACCTGACTTCCCTTCCAATGCTATTCAGGGGTTGTGGAGAAGAAATCCAGCCCTCTAGCTCTGTCTGTGTGGTTTCCAAACATACCAGGTTTATCAAGCAAAACCAAGCCCTCATCCCTACTCCAACACAGTCTGAAGACCAACCACTACATACATGCAGTCACACAAGTAATTCACATCTTGGGTAGGGAAAACAATTCCTGAGTCGTCCTTGGCCCTATCGTGGCCAAAACGACTCCCCAAAACAATCCACAGCAGCCCCAAAATGTAAAGAAGACCATAGCAAACAAAACGTAAGGGAGACCACAGCAACCCACGAATCTTGAGAAGAACAGCGGAAACCACAAATCAAGGGAAGAACAACAGCCCCGATCTCAACATTGAAGCAACTGGAAAGACTTACACAGATCGCAAATGGGGAAGAAAATATAGACTCCCAACCTGTGCGTGAGGGAAATTTGACACCTGACCTCAGGAGTTTGGATGGAAAACACGCTAGATACCACTCTGTGGAAACGTGAATGACGGCCGAAACGGCTCCCTCTTCTAGCTGCGTGATACCAAACAAGAAAGGAGCCAGTGCGTGAGAATGAACAGACCACCGTCCCTGTGTGAGGGTGATCAGCAATGGAGAGTCGCGAGTGGGAAGTGCCAGAGCGTTTTTTTCCTTTCAGCACCGTCGTGGAGAGAGTGGAAATCCTTGAGAGTTCGCTTCCTTTTGCCCAACATGAGGTTCATTGCTGGTGGAGTGTGCGGGTGGGCAAGCACTGACAATCCTACCACCCCCACTCCCAAACAATAATTTCCTCAACTACTCAGCAGAACGTTTAAGGTGGTAGTTGGATAAGATAAGGAAAGATGGGAAAATCAAACAGGGTAGTGACACATGGATTTCTCCCCATTGGTTCAAGGTTTGACATCCCCCGCCTTATCCTTATGAGAATCATGCCCCTTCTCAACTTAGTTGTCGTGAACATAGCTGGTTGGGTTATTTAGTTAAAGATGCATATTTACATGATGCCGAAACTAATATGTGCCATATATCACGATATACCATCGGCAATGTTTTCAATTGCCAAACATAACACAGACAAATCGATGGCGGGCCTTTTTCTTTTAGCTCCGCACCATGATTAATTACAATATATACATCATGTACATTTAATGCAATGGGGTCAAAACCGGGGTGTTACAAAAGGAAAGATCCTGTCATTGGCGTAGTTACCCAGTTGAGCATTTACAATATTTTTTCACTGCAGTATGACTTAAAATGATTTTCTGAATTTCGATAGTTAACCATAAACTATTATTCGATGCAATATAGGATTCCTTTTGCTCGTCTAGAATGTGATTGGGAGAAAACTCAATGAATTAGTAAGGAAGGATGCTCTTCAAGCTTATCATCTTTCTCAGTTATTCAGTGAAACAAACTCATTAAACTCCTTCTATATCAAACAAAACAGTGACACCTCTTTAAAATGTGTGCAATGTAGAAAAATCTGAGCAAACTGGTATCCCTTTCATTGTTGTCATGACCGAATAACAACGTATTACTCCATTATTGGTGACACATGATTCCATTTTCTTTGAGTAGCATAGGGATTTGGTGAACACATATCTTTTCATTGATAGCACTGGTTGATTCTCTTTAAAGATATTGAGCGTAGGCCATAGTGGGTAAGTATTTATTAGATGCAATATTCCATCATGATTTCCAATTACTCATGCATTAGCTACATACAAAATGCAGCAATTATGCATAAACTTTATATGCAAATATAATTTGGGATTTTCTTTTGCGATCTCGTGGAGTTTTATCATGACATGGTTACATTAGTAGGCTATCGTTTTTCCACTAATAGATATCTACATGTTAAAGAAATACACTCCCATTTATTCACCATTCTGGTTATACTTCAAAAACATTTAGTCAAAATACATCAGAAATTATTATAAACTTTAAAAACCCTCAAAATAAGTGTAATTCATGTAGGCAACTTTTAGAGGATAATAAGACGTGTATATTATCTACAATATAGTTGGCTTTGTATTCAAATTTTTAGCATTAATACTTTTGATTTCTTTCACATATTTGTGAAGTATTTTTTTAAACTATTCTTATACCATATTTTAGAAACGGCTGGATATTTTTCTGCACTGGTTTCAAAGATGACAACACCCCAGTTATTTTACACGATAAGCAGAGATGAGTTTCCAGGTATGAAGATGTTCAATACACTTTGCTAAAAGATAGCATAATTTTTTTTAATGAGGATAAAGTAAGATATTGCATGCTTTTCCATTTGTTGAGCGTCCTGACTCTGTCTTTGATGTGTTGAACTCTTACCATTATGCAAGATTGTAATCAATGCAAGTTAGTCCTGAACTTGGAGTCGATGGGACTGTGGCTGAGGACAAGGAAAGGAGGCACAATAACGAAAACAACACCGGATTTAGTTTTCCCAATGACTACAGACAACGGTAGGAAACGAAGCGCCAGTAGTTGCAGCGCTAATGACAATCCTGGAGATGTCGAGGTCGAATCTCGTAGGCTTAAGAGGATAAATTTTGCTGAATCTCCCTCTAGTTTTGATAATAATAATAATAATAATAGTATTGAAATTGGTTATTGTAATTCTATGGCCCTGGGTTCAAGTAACGGGCCATAGCTTCACCGTCCTATTTTGCAACAATATTCTTTTAATTGCTACAAAGCTGTGAAAATGCAGGAGGAAACTTTGCTTCTGTTTCTATTTCCGGGTCAACTGGTGCTTTCGATCTTCAGATGTCCTTGAGCCCGTCGCTGCCTGGAATTGTTTCTTCTAGTGAGAATAACAGCAGTGATGAATGTAGTCCCATAGAACATAGCTCCCAGATGAAATATGAAAATATTCGATCTTTTCAACAGCCAACTTGTTATTCGTTTGTAAATCCGTTTCCGATTAGCGGCAACTTAAAGACAGAGGAAGCCATGGCTGTGATGTCTGCTGTTGTCAAAATGGCGATTAGGCTAGAATTTCCTTCTCAAATAGGATGTTAGGCTTATTGATTAGACCTTACTTCCTAAGAAATCTTATTGCATGCATGAGATATTCTCAATTGAGACCTGCTTCACATCTACCCATTGCGACCTCGCACATCTTAGCTTTCTTTCTATCCACAGAAATCAAATCCCTGTCGATTTCCCTTAAATAGGTTTCCCTTAAAGAAAGAGTGTAGGTTGGTTCTTATTGGCCCTTAGTACAGACATGAATTGGTGAGCGAATAGGTCTTGTGCTAGCCGGCAGAAAACTGAATTCGGGGTCCTTCATTGACAATGAGTTCAGGTTTTATTTGGGGTTATCAGAGTGATTCTTCTAATTTTGGTTATATCTGTCTAAGAAGGGGCTCCATGGTTCTAGCAAAGCGATCTCGCTACATGATCAAGTCAATCTACAAGCAACAAATGGTGAGTTAGTCGATTCTGGTGATTTTTCTTTATATGAAGCATTAATAGTACGCATATTGAAAAACAATATAGAAAGAAGAATACAAAATATAATGGACTAAGAACGTTACAATTGATCTCTTATTAATGTATTAAATATCATACATTGGACCATTTATGGTTGGTAATGGAAACAACTGAATACAACAGTTTGAAAACTGCCTACAACTAAACATCTAACATATGAGATTAATTATTTATTTCTAACACTCCATCTTAATCTCGAGGGTTACATTATTAACTATGCCTAGATTTTGATGTTGATACTGAAAAACATCTCTTCCCAAAGGCTTGGTGAAGATATCAGCTAGTTGTTCTTTAGAACCACAAAACTTGAGAGAAATGTCACCACCTTTGACAAGTTCACGAATGAAGTGAAATCGGGTGTCAATATGTTTGCTTTTCTAATGAAATATATTGATCTTTGACAAGGAAATGGAAGAATTATTATCACAAAAAACCAAAATAGGTTCTTTTGTTGTATATCCAAAATCCATCAAAAGTCATTTAAGCCAAACTGCATGACATGCTGCCGTTGTTGCTGCTACGTATTCTGCTTCTGTAGAAGAGATAGAAACTATGGGTTGTTTCTTGGATGCCCATGAAATCAAATTCTTGCCAAAGAGAAAAACATATCTTGAAGTGCTTTTTTTGTCATCTATACTGCCTGCATAATCACTATCTATGTAACCTGTGAGCATACTATCTCGTGAAGCTGTGTACCACAAACCATAAGTGGTTGTACCTGCAATGTATCTTAAGATTCTTTTACCAACTTTCCAATGAGAATCCTTAGAAGATTCCATAAACCTGGAAATGTAACTTGTTGCGAATGCTATGTCAAGTCTTGTAGCAGTAAGATACGTAAGACTACCAACAAGTTGTTTATACAAAGTAGAATTAACCACTGTGCCCAAATATTCCTTGCTTAATTTTGTGCCAATAGCAATAGGAGTGTCAGCAGGTTTACACTTTTCCATCTTAAACTTTTTTAAATTATCAGCAGCATATTTCTATTGACTAATACATATACCATGATTAGATTGTTCTACTTCAATGCCTAAGAAATACTTCATTAATCCCAGATCTGTCATTTCAAACTCACTTTTCATGGCTGATTTAAATTCATCTAACATCATGTTTCCTGTGTAGATCATGTCGTCAACATAAAGACATAGAATAAGAATTTTACCTTGCTGATTTACCTTGATATATAAAGTAGGCTCATTCTTGCTCCTACTAAAACCATCTTTGAGTAGATACTGATCAATTCTACTGTACCAAGCTCGCGGAGCTTGCTTCAAACCATACAATGCTTTCTTCAATTTGTACACTCGATGCTCTTGTCCTTTGACTTGAAATCCAGGTAGCTGGCACACATACACTTCTTCATTTAATACTCCGTTTAGAAAAGCAGACTTTACATCCATTTGATAAATAGGCCACTTATTTTGTGCTGCAATGGCCAAAACAAAACGAACAGTATCCAATCTTGCTACAGGTGCAAAATTTTCACCATAATCAATGCCAGGTTGTTGTGAAAAACCTCTGGCAACTAACCTTGCTTTACGTTTATCAATCTCTCCTTTCTCATTCAGTTTTGTTTTATAAACCCATTGAACACTTATTACATTTTTATCTACAGGGAGATCAACTAAATCCCATGTATTGTTTCTTTCAATAGATTCAATTTCATTATTCATTGCATCTACCCATTCTTTTTGCTTTGCAGCTTCATCAAAACAAGTAGGTTGAGATGAGAAAAATGCAAATTGTACTACATCTTGATCATATATATCACTCAAACTTCTCATTTTTTGATGTGTATGATCAGAATCTGAATCACTGTGAGATGAAGAACTACTTTCATTTGGAACTTGCAATCTTGGTAGGTGTGTTGTAGGTGCTTGATGTTCATCTAACTCAATAAAAGGATTATGAGATGTATTGTTTTCCATTTCATTCCATGAATTTAACATCTCTACTTACTAGAAATTTTTTAGTGACAGGATTATATAATCTGTATGCTTTCAACTGTGCACTATAACCAATAAAAATGTACTTCTCACTTCTATCATCAAGCTTTTTTCTTAGTTCTTCGGGAACATGAGCAAAAGCAACGCAACCAAATATTCTGAAATGAGAAACAGTTACCTTTAATCCACTCCATTTTTCTTTGAGTACCTTACCGTGAACACTGGAAGTTGGTGATCTATTCAGTATGTAAACAGAACATGCAACTGCTTCAGCCCAATAATCTTTGGACAATTTTCTTGCTGTAAGTAAACTCCTGGCCATGTTCATGATGGTGCGATTCTTCCTTTCTGTCACTCCATTTTTTTGTGGAGTATACCTGGTAGTTGTTTGTTTTTTTATACCATGTTGTTTACAAAAATCAACAAACTCTCTAGAATCATATTCTCCTCCTCCATTTGATCTCAAAACTTTGACAAATTTGCCACTTTGTTTCTCTGCTTCAACTTTGAACTCTTTGAAATATGTGAAAGTATCTAATTTGTGTTTGAGAAAGTAAACCCAAACTTTCCTGCTAAAATCATCAATAAATGTCAAAAAATAAAAACTTCCACCAATTGATTGATTTTGCATAGGTCCGCATAAGTATGTGTGAACTAACTCTAAACAATCTTTGGCTCTATAAGAAGCAGATGGAAAACTATCTCGCTGATGTTTTCCTACTATGCAACTTTCACAAGAAGGAGTCTCATTAATTGAAGAAGGCAATCCTTTGACCATACTCTCTTTTTGCAGCAAACTCATACTTTTGACTGGTAAATGACCATAGTGATAATGCCATAATTCAGTTTCATTTGCATTAGCAACATTACATGCATACATATTTCCACTTCGCATTTCAAATGGAAATAGTCAGTTATTCATCATATATATTTTTGCAACAAATTCTCTATTTGGATTAAAGATTTTGCAGTAAGTGTCATGGAAATTAATATCATAACCATGCGCCATTAGTTGTTCTACACTTAACAGATTGTGCTTGAGATTTGGTACATAATAAACATCATAAATATTTTTCACTTCATCATGCTTTGTTAAAACTGGCACAACACCATTTCCTAAAGCTTTGACTAAATGAACATCACCCAAACTAATTGTAGTAATAGTAGATGTATCAAGATTAGAAATCAAATCTTTGTGACCAGTCATATGATTGCTACATCCACTATCTAGCAACCAAATATTTTTGTCAAGAACTTGCTCAAAAAATTGACATGAAAGAAACATTGCATCAGATGTTTCACTTTCTGTAACATTAGCTTTATGTTTATACTGCAACTTATGACATTCAGATATATGATGACCATACTTCTTACAATACCGACATTGAATTTTCGATTTGTCTGTCCATCTTTGGCTATGATCTTGTGAAGATGATCCTGACTTCTCTGACTTTTCCTTTGTTTGTTCTGATTTATCTCTTGACTGAGAACGTCCTCTACCACATCCTCTTTTTCCACGAAAACCTCTGCCTCTTCCTCTGTCCATGGAAATTTTAGACTGAAATGCATGTTCTAAAGTACCAACATCCAAGTTCATCCTTGCTTCATGAGATAACAGTGAACCAGTCAATTCTTCTATAGAAAATTTAGTTAAATCTTTCGACTCAAGAATAGCAGTGACTACCATTTTAAATTTCTTGGGTAAACATCTTCGAACTTTTTCAACAACTCTTTGATCAGTCAATTCCGTTTCACCACTAATTCTAAGTTGATTCACAATACCCATAACTTTAGTCATAAACTTATCAACACTTTCTGATTCAACCATTCTGAGAATTTCAAATTGAATTCTAAGGGTTTGAAGTCTAACAGTTTTTACTTTATCATTACCCTTATAAGCCATTTGAAGAATATCCCAAGCTTCTTTAGCACTTTTAGAACCAATGATTTTTTGAAATATAGAATCATCCAATGAAACTAAAATGCATGATTTTGCTTTTCATTTCTTTTTGTTTAAGTTCTTCTAATTTGTTTCTTTTAGCAGCAGACATGGTTGCAATAGTATTTGAATCAAGTTCTGTAAACCCTATTTCAACACAATCCCAACATCCTTGACCTTGCAAAATAGCTTTAACTTTCTCACTCCAAAAATCATAGTTGGGACCAACTAAAGTTGGTGCCTGAACTGACCAAGAACTAGAAGACATTGGTTTTATTCACAAAGATCAGCCACAATAAAAATTTGATATAACTTTCAGGTTTAAATAAACCAATCTTTCATAAATTCCAATGCTAACTTTCAAATTTCAACCATTTTTTTTTCATAACTCCCAGATTAAAAAAAACTTTGTTTAATCACTTGCAAAGTAAAAACTTTGTGCAACTCCAGAAATTCACAAAATTTACTTTTCCAAATATAATCAATTTATCCATGTAACTTTCTCAACATTAGCTTTACATTCACGTAATGTTGTAAAAACTAATTTCTGAATTCCAAACAGAATATCTATTTTATACTCAGTAATGATAAAAAAAATTATCTTTCAAAAAACTACCGAACAGGCTGATAATTATTGCAGCAGCCCTCGGAACTTTATATTGCAGCAGTCCTGGAAACTTTATGAGGATCACCAAACGTTTCAACTGTATTCTTCACAAAAGGTCAACAAGTGGGCGCGTGCAGCAACAATCTCTTCTTGCAACCTAAAGCTCTGATACCATGAAAAATAATATAGAAAGAAGAATACAAAATATAATGGACTGAGAACGCTACAATTGATCTCTTATTAATGTATTAAATAGCATACATTGGACCATTTACGGTTGGTAACGGAAACAATTGAATACAGCAGTTTGAAAACTGCCTACAACTAAACATCTAGCATACGAGATTAATTATTTATTTCTAACACATATCAGTTTAAGCCCCATATACAGATTCACCAGTAAAAGAATTATACTCACCAGGGTATCCAATTGCATATCCACCAATAACATACCTTCTTGTCCTAGCTTCCCTTTACTCGGATCTAGATCAACCAGCAATAGCATTTGATCCGGTCAATGAACCCAGTTGTTCCAGCAACAACACCTTAGGATGACTAAGTTTGCAACAGCCATGGACACAACATATTCAAATATCAAAATGCAAAATACCAGAGAAGGTGAAGGTGAATTTAAGGTATGTAGATCCAAGTGCAGTTAATAAATACACGCCCAAATGACTTGCAGCAAGTGTAGTAGATTTTTCTTTCATAAATTTCACCCAACAATGACAATTAAATTGTCAAATATCAAAGCAGTAAAAACCTGATTTGCAGGAGTTGATAGAGCGAGAAGGTGATTGGTGCTAGCTTCTAATATGAATAGAATATATCACTCCATAACATGCATATCCCACATCTGTAGAACTAAAACTATTTTGATGAAATGATGATTTACCTGCATGTTCTGCATTTGTGTATACAGTCTTAGATTGCTGGTCCATCGTTCATGGAAATTAGTCTCTATGCTTTAGTCTTGCTTAATCCTTCTTAATGAGCCTCTATGCTTCAGTCTTGCTTAAACCTTCTTAATCCTCATGAAGACGATGAGGCGGTGTATGAGGCGGGCAAAGCCATGGGGTAGTGTATGAGTAAGGCAAGGTGGTGGGGGCTGTGGCTGCCTGGCAGTTGTAATGTGTGAGGGTGTTAATGGAAATAACATTAAATGTTTTAAAGTAATGCTAAGTGACCCATAGCATTAGTTTAGTTTAATTCACTTGAGGCAGTCCAAACACAAGAAATTTAGCACATAAAGGCTAATCAAAATATATCTACTTTGAAAAGAGGCCAAATAAGACCTCCAACTTGTTGATTGGTGGATGAAATAGTGAGTTTTTACTTGATTAGTCCATTAAAAAGTAGTCAGGTGCATAAACAGACAACTGGAAAGTAATGTTTAAAACTTAGGATAATTTTTTAAAACATGTTTTGATTGACATGCTAATTAATAGAAATGGCAACAAGCCAATTACAAGAGTCCCTGCCTAGCCGGAGAGCAAGGACTAATAATATGGATCATTCTATTAAAAATAATTTTTTGTACCAAGGACAAAACATTTAAACAAAAAGATGAACATGTAATATGCTTAGATTATATTATTGTTATGCGATTAATATATAAACATTTATATTATACCAATAATTATGTAAATATCCTAAATCATTTATATTATATAAACATTTATCATTGCTACAACATTAATATATTTATTATTCCTACGCGTATTTATATACATGTTCAATGTAATCATTTCATCTCTTACACACACAGTTTTTTTTTTTTCCCAAAGAAAAAAATCGTAAATACTTTATTCACATTCAGTAGATGGCCCTCATAGTCCATTATACAAAATACAACTAAGAAGTTGTCATTTACAAAATTTGTCTCAGAATGAGCACAAATCCACAATCCATATCCAAAACTGTTCAAAACTGTTCAAACTGTAAAGTTGACATTACATACATTATATCATCATAAGATCATAATGTTCACCAAAATACTTTTCAACAGAAAAGAAAGCAAAAACCATGTAAAAAAAACTAAGTCTGATCGTAGCAGACTTATATCATAGTTATTATATAAACATAATGTTATTATATAAACATAATGTTATTTAATATGAATATATGAGATTCGTCCATAGGTTCATGATGATTTTATGAAATAATTCATTATGTTTACTTTAATGACATTTCAAACTTAGTCTTAAATACTTTTTGAAGCAAAGCATATCTTCAAAAGAAAAAGAATATTAGTGAGTAGTGAGTGATGAAAATGTATACATGTGAACTTAATATTATAATTTAAAAACATGGTTATAATTTTTTTATACAATAAAAAAAATTATAAGTTTTATTATATATAATTTTTTAATAAATAAATAAAATTTGCATAAAATTAAAAACAAATTTTATTACTTAAATATAAAATAGGTTAGTGATAAGTTATTAATGGAATTTTAAAGTTAAAATAAGCCTAAAAAAATATTATAAAAATCAACTCTAAAAAATCAATGGTTATAAATAAAGTACTATTTTTACTCATAATAAAAAAGTACTCACATATTATTTTTGAATATTATAAAGTACTAAATACTTTTTATATTTTAATATAAAATAAGTCATAATACCAAAAAAAATAAATCATTTTTTCAATATCAAAACTATATAATTACTTTTTAATATATAATCTATAATTCTAAATAATAATAATTTATCAAATACCAAATTTTTTTATTTGAAATATCAAAATTAAAATTAAAAAATTATTAAATACCAAATTTTTTAATAATTTGATAAAATCAAAATTATATATATATAATCTAAATAAAAGATACAAAAATATCTTACACCTCTCAAAGGTGGCTCCTAGGAAATTATGGAGGCAAATTCTAACTCGCACAACAAAAGACGACAATAAAATTGCCTTAAAAGATTGGAATTCCTACTTTACAATGCTTTATGAATCCCCATGTATCAATAACATTCAAACCCTTCTTACAACGAATGAAGTTTTTGTAGTTGGGTTTTCACCCTAGCTACGTGCAAAAGCACCTCCCTTCCGTCAGAGGGACAGAAGGGTAGAGTTCAAATGGAAACAAGAGCTACAATAAACAAAGAACATTAGTAACAATAAAGAAGTAAAGACGGCTATGCTAAAACTTAAAATAACAACAAGAAAATTATACCCTTTGTTTGAAAAGGGGCCTTCGTGCCCTAATCTTTGGATATGGGTCGCCTCTCCACAGGCTGAAAGGTATAGAGGATGCCTCAACGTACGGGATGGGGAATGGTGTGGCTATCAAATGATGGTTGGATGGTGTGAGTATTTTGAGAAGAGTGGGTTCTCAACATACTCACTGATTTGAATAATGGAAAAATGGCATAAGAATCTTGTTGATGGGGACCTTCACCCTATTTTTATAATGACTTTTTGGCCTTATCTCTCTTTTAGGGTTTTAAACCCTATTTAAGGCTTTTAGCCATTTTCGTGTGTTTTAGCTCTTTTTTGGGTCTTTAACCCCTTTTTAATGTTTTTTGAGCTTTTTGAGAGAGAATAAGGTTAAACCATAGGTGCGGCGGTCAAAAATGAGGGGAAAATGATATCGAAATAATGTATGTATATAGTTTAGGCTATGTAGAGCTAGTTGAACAATTTTTTGTGTTAACAGATTGCCTCCTGATGTGTGAGAGCAAGAGCTCATCGTATGGCCGACAGACATCATAGGATCATGGGGATAGTGGAGAGACCTGCGAAGAAGTGGCACTTCCTCTATCAAGACATGGTGCATTAGAGGAAATTTCAACTCAAAATGAGCCTCCTAAGGAAAATTAATAAAATAATAAAATAATATTTATTAATTTTGGAGGAAGAAAAGAAAAAAACTACTTTTTTGTTTGTATTTTCGACATATCTTTTTGTGTTTTTACTCAAATTTAGACTGAGAGAGCTCGTTGGATACAAAATTTAATCCCGCATCCAATGAGTACCCACTCGGCATTCTTTTGAAGGACCCTGCTACCCCAAAAACAAGAAATACCTGAAAAAAGTGATGATGACATCATCATCACGTTGTCATTATCACATTTTTTCAATTATTTCTTATTTTTGGGCTAGCACAGTTCATTAAAACTATGTTGATTGGGTACTCATTGGATGCGAAATTTAATTCTGCATCCAACGAGTTCTCCTGATCGAAATTTGAGTAAAAACACAAGGAGATATGTCGAAAATACAAACAAAAAAAGTAGTTTTTTTATGATACCTATCCCCAAATTTATATTAAAAAATTGTTTAAGACCTATACAGTATTTAAAATTTAAAGCAATTTAATTGGCTAACACATGATGACATGGAATTTGAATTAGGGTTGAAAGGCCCATTTTGAGTTGAAAGTTCATCTAATGGATTTTGGTTTTTGTATTAAAATCGGTTCCCAACACTGGGTGATATACAAAGAATATGTGGCATGTATATGGACGAGGAGGGCATACCCATGCTCTTAACAATGTCAACAGAATAAATAATGCGATCAAGGCTCCAAAATACAAAAGGCGATCATATACAACTATTATTACATAATGGTGGCATCAATGAGAGGCTGAATATCATACTAATCTGAAGAACTGATACATAGGACCCATGGCATTCTCATGGAATGCGATATCTTCACAACTGATGATCTACTGGATCTGGAATTTTATATAACTGTAGGGACCCACGGACGGAGATTCAGAGTCTCTGTGGTACAATATACCACATCAATTATGAATCTATATAAAAGCACTGCTCTGGAGCTTCTGAACATTGTTTCCAACGCAACCCAAAAATCACAAGGGACATGAACCTGTCTGGGTCCCTTGACAGACTCACTAATGTGCTAGAGTCAGGTGACAACCAAGGTCTCTGACCAAATACTGCACGGACCAATACCCTATATGAATCTCAATGGTGTGATGATGTAGCTGAAGTTGAGAACATGCGACACAACCATTCCGAGACGCACTAATGACTCCTCTCAAAGTGGTCCAAGGAACTCATCAATAAGGTTAATGAAACCAGGATACAAGGACCTCTAGGTCTATCCTCTGGAATAGATGTGTTGTCGTCGACAGAGGGAGACTAGCAACTAATCAAGGAAATAAGGTTTCCTTAACTAGAAGTGCGAGGGTGATAACCAAAGATGTGGGACAATCTACGGACTGGCACAATGAATGGGGGAACAAGGCAGGGGAGCATGGGAGACTCAAACTTCCCATGTTCAAAGTGTGATAGCAGGGATGACATGGAAGAAAATGAAACTTACTCATGGGATTGGGATCATAGTTGTAATACCTGGAATTGGAACTACATATGGAAAATACCAAGTCTAGAGGTAACTTGGACTATTGATATCCAGGGGATCTAAGGAAAAATCATCGCAGAATACTCTAAACAAAGGCAACCCAATAGGGGAATGTTGTCGAACTGTGATGTATGGGGTGGTGCCTAAAGGCACCGTTATGACACGATCTCGTGGATTTTTAGAGATCCCAAGAAAGTAAATGCTCGATGGTGTTTTCAATTTTAGAGAGTCTAAAAATAGGAAGAAGAATCCAGCGGGGTCTCTTTTTCTTATGTAGTCTCCTGAGTTTGAAAAATGATAAAAGTGTGCACAGAAGAGTTCTCCCAACCTTTTGGGAAGGAAGAATTCCTTACCGTTGGTAGTCCAATTAGGTCAGGAAAAGTTAAACCTACACTGACTGGACGATCATTCAAATACTTTTACGAGCATGCACAAAACCAAGTCAATCTTTTCTTGATGAGAATGCTATAAAAGAGCTTAAAGACAACCCATGGTGAGTTTTTTCGTAAAGTTCTATCCCAATGCCAGATAAATCATAAAAGGATGCAAAGGGAAACGTTTTTGGCTTGAATGTGCTGGAGTGGTCTTTTTCTTGATCGTATTCATAGCCCGGAAAAAGGATAAAAGAGGCTACATATACACCCTTTCAAATACTTTAACGAGCGTGAAATGAGCAAGTGTGCTTGACTATATTTTCATTCATTTAGGAGTCAAAAAAACGCTTAACATAAACTCCATAATGGTCAATCAAGCAAGGGGGAAGTGTTCGATATATGGCTGATGGACATAAATGCAAAACACTAATAGTGCCACCTTGTGGGACAAGGGATGGTGGTCAAAATATGGCCAATTGTACAGTATGGATTGAGCGGATGGCTTGTGAACATGCAAATACATACAAAGAGAGATTCGCGTGATGACACACAAGTCGAGGTGAATTTCAGGAAATGGTCTAGAAGATCATAGTGAGAGCACAAGACAAGGGTCTTGTCATAAGACAGAGTACAAAAAACCGAACCTGGTGGTGTGAACGACATCTCAAACGGACTCTGGATGACTCTGACTAGAATCTAGTGATGTTGCCCCTAGTGCAGTGGCGCACGGGGAAAAACTAGACCGAATGGAGGCCTATGGGCACATAGCTATCTCAACATACAATGTGTGATTCGCATGGTGGTATGCAAATCGACGTGACTCTAGGAAATGGCCCAAAGAAAGTAGCGAGGGAGGCAGTCTAGAAGGTTGTTTCTCGACCCGGGAGCTTTTCGCACAATGGTGGAAACTTCCTATCCTTCTAAAGGATGATTCATATGTGGGCATGGAGTACCGAGGAGATACAAAGAGGCATCAACCTTGGGTACAGGTCTTGGGACCTGATGGTATGCTATCATGGTGGTATCTAGATCATACGTGCGACATATTGTGTGCATGTGCATATGTGGGACCGCCCCCTCCAGTGAGCTACCAACGACATAGGGGCAAGGATTATATATACCTGCTTAAGTGCAAATGATGCAATAGAGTTCTATAATGGACTCACTACAACTAGACGTAGAACAACTACTGGAAGGGGATCATCGACTCATGGAAAAAATGATGCCAAAAAAAAAAACTATGCTATAGGGTTTAGGCACGGTGAGTGACTTCAGGCATAGAATCTCTTGAGGTAGAGTCCATTGTGGGGATTCTTCAAGAGGTGGCCATCACAGTCAGCAAGGATGTATGCCCCCTTGCCGATACATTGATGGACGAAGTATGGGCCATACTACGTGGCATCAAACTTCCCTTTCCCTAAATTATAATTGGCTTGGTCATGGACGAGGACTAGGTCCCCTTCACTAAAGTTGTGTGGGTGGATGTGGGAGTCATGATGGGATTTCGACCAAGTCTTGGCTGCTTCAATCATTTGAAGAGTAGCACGACGGTCCTTATTGGCCTCTTCAAGCATAAGTAGGGGTTCTTCTAATGGTGAAGTATCAGGTAGAAGTTTGTCGACAAGGTTGGCTAACAAAATTTGGCCTTCAATAGGGAAAACTTATTCCACACAATAAACTAAGTGAAATGGGGTGAAACTGGTGGCCGTTTCAGAGATATTTTCATCGTGGTGAAAATGGTGTCATGATAGATCATGTGGATTTTCCATTGTTGATGATGGGAAAGGAATACTAGAAGTATAGATCGAAGGTGTGTTTGTTCCCGATCCAAAATGGTGTGTGAATAACTGAGAGAAAAGGTGTCCCAGTGTACTCAGTGAAATAACAATGAAAAGAAGGAAGGGAATCATGTGGATCAGGAATGAACCCCAATAATTCTCGTGTGACAATGGTTGGGGTTGCGACAGATTTTTTGGTGGGGGAAGAATGGTGCTGGATTAGAGAGTGCACATCTCTGCTGTGTAAGTTGGCTCTCATGGAGGAGGTAAATATGGGAAGGAGGCCATCATAGGTGTCTCGGCAAACAATCTCGGTCCTACGATCGATAAGGAAGGGATGGCTACACTGTCGATAGTGGTATCAATGGTAGGGATGCCATGTTACGGTGTGGTCAACCCCTGTAGATCATAGTAATTTAATTGGTCCACCGTCACGATCTTCCCATCATGAGGAAACATCATCAGGTGAAAGACGGTGGATGCCCCCGCTCTTATGGAATACATGTAGCTACGTTCGAGAAGGAGGTTATAGTCAAGTTGGGCGTTAATAGCCTCTATGTCGATCAAAACCATTTTATTGGCTAATGAAATAGGAACATTCAAGAGAATTCCCTGGGCTTTGGTGGAGTGACCATCATAGGTGCAAAGGGAAGTAGTGGATGGTTGGAGGGTGGGGGATACGAGCTTCTGTTGACAAACATCAACATAACATAGATAGATGCCCCTTCATTGACAATGCATCGATGGACCACCCAATTCCAGATTGAGACTTGAATTTGGAAGGCGATGGTGGATGGCATTCTGGGTTCTCCTTTATCCAAATCGAATGTGATCAATTTGGAATCGGAGGGGTCCACCGCACCTAGTGCAGATAAAAATTATTTCCACTGTGGTCGACACATTTTGAGCACCTCGAGAGCAAACATGGTTGTAGGTGATTGTGCCAAGTCACCAACGATGCTATAATTCAAGGCAGCTCTCGCAGTCACGTAGTTGGTGATACATCACATGGGAAACCGTGGACCTTTGGCTGCCCCATTAATGAGGGATGTAGGTAAGTGAAGAGGGATGTTGGCAATGTTAGAAGTTGATGTTGCTGATGGGTCAGTAGTCTCCGTGGTGGATCCATACTGATTGTGAATTTTCTAGAGGTTCACTTCCTCGGTTGACATTGCTAGCAAGTGATGGACATTAGTCTCGACGGGTGGGGCCGTAGAAGGGGATGCAGGAGTAGGTGGGGGAAGGGGAGCAGTTGAAACCAGTCCTTGGAGAGGTAACGGATTTTGGAGCACCATTGGAGGAGGACCCGGTGGTGCTGGGTTAGGCTGAGCGTAGTTTTCCGCATTAGTGTCCTGTTGAGCTTCGTTCTGGAGAAACTACTTAACACGGTCAATATGCATGCATTCATGAGTATAGTGATCGTAGACGTTGCATAATTTTCACGGATGATTAGTCCATAATGGAGCGGTTTGTCCCGGTCAATTAGGTTGTTGGGGGTTTTGCGTAGGAGGGTCAGCACCATTGTTGTTAGGAGGATTAGGCTATTGGTCACCTCCTTATGGTTGGTTGTTAGCCCGGTTTCTCTTACCCTACCCTTGTTGGTTATTGGGGGAAGCTTGGTTGGGAATATTTTGTTGCGCAAAAAATTGTCCTGAGGAAGTTGGAGGAGATAGGGATGGGGCTGGAGTCGCTTGCATCGGTGGTGCATAGTAGGTTGGAGGAGCTATAGGAGCTATGAATCTGGTCATTGGGCCCGAATACGATTGTGACGGCCAAGTTGGTACATGGGCATGTTGACTTGGTGCGGGCTGTGCATAGGAAGTTGTGGCTCCGAATTGAGCGATCATCCTTGAGTAATCATGCATCTGGTTTGGTTTGCCCAACACTAGGGGTGTTGTTGGGGTGCGGTGGCATCATAGTGGGTGTCGCATAATACTATGGGTGTTGGGAGACAGAACCGATGACACCATCTGCAGCATGGGATTCCCCTGATGCATCGTAGCAAGAGGTCCTGACATGGGGAGCATATGGTATGATGGTGTATAGGTATCTAGACTGAGCGTAGATTAGATCGAACTGTTGGGAATTTATGATGGCCTCTTTGTCAGATTGGGGACATTCAAAGAAGACGTCCTTGGCTATGGGTGGTAGCAAGGTCTTCAAGAACCAATCGAGGAAGATCGTGTCATCAAGATGGATCTTGCATAGGCTACGTCATCGCCGCCACTCATGGATGTGGTCAGTGATGTGCGTAGTGGTATTGTGATGGCAAGATAACAAGATATCCATGCCTTCGTCGTAGCAGACCGGAAGTTGAAATTATTGGAGGAATATGAAGGCTAGCGAAGTAAAATCAGGGTAAGAGGCTTGAGGTAGTTCGATATACGATTTGACTGCAGCACCTATGAGTGTGCATTGGAATAATCTCAATCTGATCGATTCATCCTCAATGCTATTTGATGAGCACCATAGGTGAAATGACATAATGTGGTTTTGGGGCTACTCACCCGCCTTTCCTTAAAACTTGGGAATGTCCGAAGGAAGCTTAGTTGGCATGTGAGGCCAATGGGGTTGGTGACTGATTGGGTCATTTGTTAACTGAGCCAAATCCAACAAGATAAGATGAGCCATGAATGGTAGGTTAGACTCGAGGTTGCCTCGGGGGAGACCAACAATGGCGCTGGAGTTGGCAGGAGTAGTATGTCCCTGCATGACTGGGGGAACCTAAGGTTGACCTCCCATAGCAGGGATCGTTGGAATGATCGTGGAAAGGCAGCTTCCCCCAGGTATATACGGTGGTACTGTTGGAATTGTGGGAGTTGGAGTGGTGCCACCATTAATGGGTACAATCCCTACCGCAATAAGCACAGTGGTACTGGGACCACTCGCCGAGATATTGGTAATGATGTGTGGCAGGGACATGGGTCCATTTTCGCTCACCCCTCCAAAGAAGGGATCAGGATTTGTGCCAGCCATGGGGCTAGACAGTGGGATGAACAGGTTCGGCTCAGATTGATAGGAATCTTGGTCAGAGTCACAGGCTGTGTGGCGTTCTAAAGGCGAGGAAGGTTGTCGAGGAGGGCCTCGACTGTGATAGTATAAAGGCTTGAATTGAGGGGAGTATCCCCTAAGTCGTGAGGAAGAACGTGGTGGATCAATGGTGGTTTATGGTAGTAACCGGTAATGAGTTTTGGACCTCCGTTTAAATGGCTTCCTATTGGTTCACAGGTGGTCACTCAGCCACCAAGACTTCCAAAGGACAGGGCTTGGCTTTTTCTTCACAAGGTTGTATCTAGTCAATCGGAAGGGGTCGTTGCTCGTTTCGATTAGTAATTCCTCTTGTTGGCCAACTACTTTGGGGTTCCTATGGTACTCCTCACGATGATTTTTAGGGAAAATCCCAAGTACTTCCCACAGTTGTCGCGGTTGAGACTTATGTCCCAAACCGAAATATTAATTAAGTAAATTGGTTACTTTTATGGTTCGCTCAGGGTCATGAACTGAGTTTTGTTGAATTATGTGGTGTGTGTATGTGCACTTGTGTATGAATTTTTTACTTTTACTTTCAATTATGCAATAAGAAAATAACATTGGTTTCCCTGCAAGGAACAAGCGAAGGGCTTGAACCAAAAGAGAGTTGAAAGCTAAAAATAAATCAAAACAAAATGCAAGACCAACTGTAATAATGAGTATCTGACTGTAACTTTTAGAAATAAGTAGTGTGACTACCCCACTTGTGTATCCTTCAAACCAAAGAGGGAGTGATGGGCTCTCAACAAAGTGGAAACAAGTCCACCCATAGATCCACAGGTCACACCACAAATGACCGGTGCTCAACAAGGACGACGCGAATGCTGTGAAACCCCCAACGGCTTCCACTCCCCGTAGCTTCCAAGGTCACTTATTTTTATGGGAAAGAACAATAACAAAAATGGATGCGTATTACTAAGCTTACTTAACCCCCCGTCTTATATCAGAAGACCCCGGACGGTGATGACTGAGTAGAGGAGGAGGGGCTAAATAAGAATGTTAATTTTCAGCTTCTAACAATGAAATACAGAATTTAAAATTGCTAAAACTAACTCAGAAATAGACATACTGTATGTAACAGTCAACCAGTGGCGAATGTGTGTGATGTCCAGACAGGAAAAACATATGAGAAATGGCTTAAAAAAATGACATGTCATGTATAACTGTTGGACAATGGTGACTGAGTCAAACAAATAGGCCATACAGCAGTGACTGGGTCGCCCTACTGCAAAAAAATAGCCATGACTGTGCCCTAGGGGACAATTTTTACCTTTCATGGCTAAAGTCACGACCTAGGTCGCGGGTTTCGGCCCAAAAGCAGCAACTAAGTCGCGCTTTTCAGCCCAAAAGCAGTGACTAAGGTCAAAATGGAATTTAAAAAAAAAATTGAGTCGGCAGTGGCCGACAGGGACAGGCACTAGTTCCGTACAGACTTATTGTCCTCATGGGGGTTCGACCATAGACGACCGTGGAGAAAATACCAAAAATACCTACAAAACAAGGGATCCTATGGGATCAACCAGTATGGACGACCGTGGAGAAAATACCAAAACTACTTGCAAAACAAGGGATCCTATGGGATCAACCAGTATGGTTGCCAAAACTGTAGCTGGGTTTTCACCTTGGCTACGTGCAAAAGCACCTCCCTTCCGTCAAAGGGACAAAAGGGTAGAGTTCAAATGGAAACAAGAGCTACAATAAACAAAGAACATTAGTAACAATAAACAAATAAAGACAACTATGCTAAAACTTAAAATAAGAACAAGAAACTTATACCCTTTGTTTGAAAATGGGCCACCATGCCCACAGGATGAAAGATACAGAGGATGCCTCAATGTATGAGATGGGGAATGGTGTGGCTATCAAATGATGGTTGGATGGCGTGAGTATTTTGAGAATAGTGGGTTCTCAACGTACTCAATGATTTGAATAATGGGAAAAGGGCATAAGAATCTTGTTGATGGGGATGTCCACCCTATTTTTAGAATGATTTTTTGGCCTTATCTTTCTTTTAGGGTTTTCGAACCCTATTTAGGATTTTTGGCCCCTTTTCTTTGTTTTATCTCTTTTTTGGGTCTTTAACCCCTTTTTAATGTTTTTGGAACTTTTTGAGAGAGAATAAGGTTAAACCATAGGTGTGGCGGTCAAAAATGAGGGAAAATATTATGGAAATGATGTCTGTATATAGTTTAGGCTATGTAGAGCTAGTTGAATTTTTTTTTGCGTTAACAGTTTTCTCGTTAGAAGACATAGATTTTGGGGTTAAGCGCTTAGCAAATGGAAAAACCAAATACATTAAAGGATACCAAGCGGAAATATTAAAAAATGGAGGGCATGTCCTCATCCTGCACTTCCACAAACTCTTTAATCTAGCGGTCAAGCAAGGGTTTCCTACACCTTGGACTCAAAACCTCAGTATTACTATTTTCAAAAGTGGTGATAAAAATAACCCCTCTAATTATCGGACTATTATGATTAGCCCTCTCTTAGCTAAGTTATATGGTATTATCTTAGAAAAGAAGATCAATGAATGGATAGAAATGGAAGGTAAACGGGCTAAAGGCCAAGTAGGTTTTAGAAGGAATCCTTCAACCGCCGACCAACTCCTTACACCTAGGATCATTGCAAAGGAATGTTGTAATAATAAGTCTGACCTATTTTGTTGCTTTGTGGATTTTAGAAAAACTTTTGATACAAGAACTAGAAATAACTTGTGGAATAGGCTAAAGGAGCTTAAGGTTCCTTTCGAGTTGAGAGCTATTGCGACAAGGTTATACGAAAAGGTCATTGCCAAGTTTAAGAATAATGAGGGGTGGACAACAGATGAAAATTGTAATATTGGAGTTAAATCCTAGTCTTTTAAATCCTTACCTTACTAAACAAATCACATATGTCTGCTATGATAGTTGTTTGAAAACAATAAGCGTTATGATAAACGATAAAATAGTTTAGTAATATGGTTTGAAAAAGACACGTGTTATGATAATGGATATAGTAATATAGATGCATATGTTATGACAAACTCTTTTTTTACTTAAATGAAGTTGCAACAAATTATTAAGAAAATTTAGAGACTTTTCAAAGCCTTCAACAAGATAGACTTTTATTATGTTTTAAGAAATATGAATGGAGTAGCAGATCTGGTGACAAAGGCTACAACTCCTTTGAGTGAAGGGCTTCTCAACCTAAATGGGATCTTATCCCCCTTTTCGATCTCATATGACTTCAAGCATGAAATTGAATGGCCTACCATGTAGCCTAGCTATGTGGCAGAAACCATTAAAGGCTCCCCACATGCTGGCTCATGGCATGTTGCATGTGAGCCTCTTTTTCAAGGTCTCCAGTACAAGTCATAAAGACTTGATGTCACCTAGAGGATCCCCGTGCGAGCTCGTATGCAGAATGGCTCTGTACTGGTGTCCTCAACCTTCCTCTCTCCCCTGTGCGGACCGTGTAATGAACTCAGCTCGAATTTTGGAAAAAATGGGTACAAAATGTGATTTTAAAGGTTCTATTTCGGCAAACATTCTCCCCAGAACTATGGATTACTGTCTGGTTTGTTGGTCTCATAAGGGTAGATTATTTGTTGTTCTCTAGTTTAGAAGGTTTCTTGTTGCCCTCATGGCCTCAAGCTCAGAGTCGGTTGCTCCAATTGACCCTCCCCCACCGTCAGAGGATGAGCTTCAGGATATTTGCAGGAAGTTGACTGCTCAGAAGCACTATATGTTGCCACTGGATGAAGAAGGAGGGTTCCTCTTCGAACTTGTGGATAAATACATAATTCAAACTCGAGAGGACTTTGTTGATTCTTTCTCACAATCTGAACAGGCAATGTTGGCATTGTTGGCGGAATTGGAGATATGTTTCGAAAGGTTGGAGATGCAGGTTTCAAGGATAGGAATGGAGAGGGTCACCGAACCAACTGCACCTTCGGAGCCAACGTCTTAAAACCGTGTCTGCCATGGGCAGTAATTTCAGATCTTCTATGTCTCTGGGTTTCTTGAGTTTTGTAACAGTCTTATTATTCTCTCTACGTTGTATATCGGTCTCAGTATCTCTCTTAGTCAGACAAATTTCTGGTAGCTAGTTAAATATATTTATGTGTCTTGTCAACTTTATTTTCAGACAACAGATTTGGAATTTTGTAAACTCTTTCACTATGGTCATACCACTTCTTTCCTAATATAATCTATAACCGTTCTTGTTATATATACTAGCTAATTCTTCGAGAGTGTAATATTGCTACTATAGGCTGGCTTATTTCTAATAACATAATTTAGCTATTATATCACTCACACTATAGTTATATTTGCTTTAATTCAAGTTCTAAAAGTACGCTATCACTAGAGGAAAGATATTACTTAAGTTCCTCTATAGTTCGGAACGTCCAGTTGTGTAACTGAACCAGTCGGTGAAGGCACTCTCATAAGGTGTTACTCACCTAGACAAAGTAGGAAATAAGTAGCTGAACCAGAAGGATAGTCGTTGCTAAAGTAAGTTCTTGGCAGCCTCTCGTTGATAGCACGAAGGTCGGTAAAGAAGTAGCCATCTGAAAATTGACTTTCCCAACTTGATGGATGCGTTTTAACTCTTAAGATTATTACGTTGATACGCCACCTTTAATTAGGTAATTTACCACCTAGGTAAAAATTACCAGCTACTCAGTTGAAGCTCGTATGAAAGGCATTATAAAACCACCCAATCAGAGTTAAAGTCTGTACGTAAACTAATATAATATAATGGAACAACCTCTACTTGGTCTCGTTATTTTTTAACCCCCACACACACACACATATATATATATATATATATATATATATATTTTGCATTAAATTCGACAATAATTTTTTAATAAAATTAATTATATTTTAAATTTGAATGGCTAACATACTTATTTAAAAATAATGTAAAAAGAAAAATTAAAAATATATACATGTTATTGAAAAATTAAATATATATAAATTCTTGAACCAATACATAAAATAAAAATTTTGGTTTTTAAAATTATTAATACATATGTAAAAACTATATAAATATATTTAAATAATGTAGTATTTATATAAATAGATGATTAATATATTTAAATAATAGAAATATTTAGATGTCTCGTTATGAGTATATTTAATTTATGTTTACAATTTAAAATTATAAATATATATAAATTGATTTTAAATATTAATAAATTATATTTGAAAATTCAAAATTAATATATTTTCTTTTAATTTATAAGTATTATAAGTACATTTATCATATTATATTCAAACGCAATTTATGTATTAAAAAATACTATACTTTTAGTTATATAGGATTTTTATTGATTTTATTTTTAAATATATTTTCAATTTAACTTAACTATAGTTACATTGGTTGAATGTAAAATGTGACTTGTAAATATACTTTCCTCAAAAAAATGTCTAAGTCATAATATTTTATTTTCTCTCTTATGAGACTCATTTTAGACCTCCAAATTCTTCTAATGAAGCCCACGCAACCACTTTCATAAACATGAAGCCAAGTCAGTTTTATAAGTCTTAACTATAAGACTTGTAAACAAAATTAACATTAAGACCTACTACCTTTAAGACTTATTATTTATAAGGTCTAAGTAAGTAGATTGAACATGAGAGAGATGGGTGGGATTCATGGAATCTGTTTATCCACTATCATTAGAATTACACACCTTTTATTTGTAAACGATGTGATGATATCCGGGTCGAGCAATATAGTTGAATGAGAAAACTACAAATGCATTTTGGAAATATTTTGTAATGCATCGGGCATGCAAATAAGTGATAGTAAATCTTTATTTCTATATCATGGTATGGAGGAACAAGATATGAGGGTTTTTCAAAACTTGTTTCAATATGGATTTAAACCAATTGAAGAACGCACCAAATATCTTGGATATGCTTTAAAGCCAAATAATTATTAAGTCAAGGATTGGTTTTGGTTGATTAAGAGATTTGAGATTCGTATTAGTCATTGGAGTCTGAAGTGGCTCTCGATGGGGGGTAGGATAGCTTTTCTAAATTGTATTTTAACAAATTTACCTATTTATTGGATATCATTGTGCAAAGTCCCCAAGTCTATCCTCAATGCTATCAATCACACGGTTTTTATTTATTTTTTGTCTGGATTTGGTGCAAAATCAAAATACCATTTAGTCAGATGGGATGTAATTGCCAGGACAAAATTCTATAGTCGACGGGGAACCAAAAATATCCACAATTTTGCATTAGCTTTAACAACTAAAATCTTATGGAGGGCATTGTTTATGGATAATCTTTGGCTCAGAGTAATTTTGGCCAAATATTTTTGGAATCTTGGACTAGAGCAATAGATCAGAAGGCTAATTGACATTGCTAAAGGAGTATCAAATATTTCACGAGGTCATACTCAGGTGTCTCAGTTAATGGGGCAATGGATTGCGTGTATTCCTGGGAATGGAAAATCTATTCGGGTTGGTATGGATACTATAGTGGGTGGCCCAAAAAAATATATTTTATTGCCATCCCTTATAACGTTTCTTCATGAGAAGGGGCATGCAACTCTAGACCGATTTGTGGTACATCGAGTGCAGGGTATTACTAGATCTAATTGGTTGAGCTTCGAGTAGTTAAGATTGGACAAGATCTACTTTAATGAATGGGACCTTTACTATAAAGGTTTAAAGAGAGTAGGGATAAGGTTATCTGAAAAACCAAATACTCTAGCATGGACATCAAATAAAAATTCAGGCCGCATCAAAATTGGCCTATTCGACAATATGGCATGACCAATGCTATGAAGATCGCTATTTGCATACTTTGGTGTCGAGATGGAAGATACCCTACAAGTGCAATGATTTTTTTCTGCCTATCTCTAAACAACAATATCTTAACCTAGGACAATTTATTGAGGCGTGGATTTAATGGTCTAGGTATATTATGTTAAGTTTTCTTAATTTGCTTAGATGATATCTTAAAACAAATTATCACTAGTAAGATCACTGAAAGAACAACAAGCACAAAAAAGCAAGAACACAAATATTTTTCTCGGGGAAACCACAAGGGAGAAAACCCCACAAAACTTCCTCAGTATAGAAATCAACTATAGTAGTGTAAAACCCAGACAACTACTTCTCTCTTCTTTCTGGCACTCTTGTTCTTCTCTCTCTTGCAAACTTGCTTGAGTGAGTTTGCACAAATGAAGAGGAGATCCTCTTTAGTTGAATTGAGCTAGGACCTAACAAGGCCGACTTGTCTACCAAGACACCAAAAATAACATTTATTATATTTACACTTGGGTACTATTGACCTAACTTTCAATGACTCTTATATGACCAAACTCATCTCCTAATGGAGGAACAAAATCAATACATTTGGAATATCTTCCGAAGTTATAATACTTTAACACTCCTTCTTAACTAGGAAGGTATTCAACCAAGGTAGCAACTACTACCACAACTATACAACTAATTGGTGAGTCTCTATATGTTATAGGAAGTTTTGGAATACCATCATACATCTTCATCATTGATATCAGCTAGATCATCTTTTGCAATCTCAGTATGTAAATGATGAATCATATTATATATGTACTCGATCATCTTCTGTCACATCAGTATATGGATATTGAATCATCTTCTAGATTGTCTTCTACAAGAACAGTATGTGAATACTTAATCATCTTCCATCACATCAGTATGTGAATACTGGATCATATTCTGTCACATCGGTATATGGATACTGAATCATTTTCTGGATCATCTTCTGCAACATCAGTATGTGAATACTGAATCTTATTCTTCCACATCAATATGTGAATACTGTGTCATATTCTGGATCATCTTCTACAACATCAATATGTGAATATTGGACCTTCTTCTTCCACATCAGTATGTGAATACTGAGTCACCTTCTACCACATCAACATGTGAATGCTAAACCATCTTTTTCCAACATCAGTATGTGAATACTGAAACATCATCTGCAACATCAGTATGTAAATACTGAAACATCAATATGTAATAAATGAAACATCATCTGCAACATCAGTATGTAAATACTGAAACATCAATATGTAAATAATGAAACATCATCTGCAACATCAGTATATAGAGATACTGATACATAATATGCAACATCAATATATAGATATTGAAACATCAACAACAACGTCATTATCATGTTAGTGCTAAAAACAAAATCATCTATAATGCTAGATCATCATTTGCATTACCAACATGGAGATGCTGGAACATCATCATCACCATCAACATAAAAATGTTGAATCAAACATCATCATCAGTATAGAAATACTGAAACAAACTCATCAACAATCATCTCAACAATCATCAGTATGAGAATATTGAACCTTCTACATCATTATAAGAATATTGAAACTATCTCAACAATCATCAATATAACAATACTGGAACTATCATCTTGGGAATCATCAGTATAACAATATTGAATTAAACATCTCAACAATCATTGGTATAACAATGCTAAAGCAAACATCTCAACACTCATAAGTATAGCAATACTAAAGCAAACATCTCAGCACTCATGAGTATAGCAATACTGAAGATACATATTTCCCTCTATCTATATTGGAGCAACATCACTGCGATTTCTTTGGTACATCCATTTGGGAATTTTGTCTAATTTACTAACCCTTTCGAGCCAATAATCCTAGTTAGACAGATGGATCTTCTTGGGGAACAACAAGCCTTGTCCTGGCTTACAAACTCACTTGTGTTAAACTGATCTATCCTAACATACTAGGATCAAAAGGCCTCATCTAACTTACTAACCCTTTCGGTCCAACAAGCCTAGCTAGACATACTCTACTCTAGTCTGAGCTACCACCATTGCATTCTTCTTCCATCTACCGTCACTCCCTCTTTCGATAGAGGTCCTTTTGGACTACACCAATCTTGTCTTGAAAATATCCAAACTTTACACGAGAAAAAAGCTTAGTCAACACATCTGCCATTTGTTCCTCTGTAGGAACATACTTGAGCTTTACAACTCCTTTCTTAACCATATCCCTGATGAAATGATATCTAACTTAGATATACTTTGTCTTGTCATGAAACACCAGTTTTTTTGTCATATTGATACAACTTTGATTATTACAAAGGATAACAGTAGCATCTATCTATGCCTCAAATAATTCTTCCAACATCTTGCAAAGCCATACTACTTCGCTATAGGTTGAACATGTTGCAATGTATTCAACCTATGCCATGTTAAGTGCAATACTGGTCTGCTTTCTACTGAACCAAGAGATCGTTCCTAATCCCAAACTAAAGAAACATCCTGAAGTGCTTATTCTATATTTGGCACTTCCTTCCCAATCTAAATCTGTAAATCCATGTAATCTGATCTCTCCACTTGATGCATATCTGAGACCATAATCTAAAGTCCCCTTTAGCTACATCATTACATGTTTTTCTCCAATTAGGTGAATATGTTTTGGATTCACCATATACCGACTTAAGGTGTTTACATCAAAACATATATCTAGTCTTGTCTTGGTTAAGTACCTTTGAACTTGTTGTCATTATAGTATTCATAGCCTTGCAATCTATCAGTCCAAATCTCTTTAGGAATTCTATTGCATATTTTCCTTGGTTTAGGGAAATGTCATCTAGATATTGCCATACTTCAAGACCTAGAAAGTAATGCATCATTCCAAGGTCTTTCATCTCAAACTTTTCAACAATATTCTTCTTACATCCGTTGATGGGATTATCTTCACCTATCAAGAATAGATCATCTACATATAGTAGTAATATCATAAGCCCATCATCCTCAACTTTATAGTAGAGGTTAGAATATGCTTTGATTTTGGTAAATCCTAAGCTCATTAGGAATCCATTGATTCTTCCATACCATGATATGGGTGCTTTCTTTAACCCATACAATTCCTTCTTGAGTCTACATACATGAGTTTTCTGATCATTAGTCTCGAACCCTTGCGGTTATTGGATATATACTTCTTATTCTATTAGAAATGTTGTCTCTACATCCATCTGATGTAACTTCCACTTCATATTAGATTCCAAGGCAAGGATGGTTCTGATTAAGGTGAACCTAGCTACTGGTGCAGAGGTCTCCTCATAGTCGATTCATTATTTCTAAGATAATCTTCGATCTCTAAATATTGCCTTGTACTTTTGTATACTACCATCTGTTGAGTGCTTAGTTTTGAAGATCCATTTTGAGGATACCATTGAATTCTCTTTTGGTCTTGGTACTATTTCCCATACATAATTATTTATAATGGATTGGTATTCCTTGACCATTGAATCAACCCACTCCTTCTGTTTTATTGCTTCTTGAAAACATGTCTGTTCTTTATCAACTAGATCACACATCAAAGCAACATAACTAGGGTATGGATTTGGATTCTTTATTTCTCTCCTGGTTCCTTTTGGGACACCAAGTCTTTTTTCTTCTTTGATTACTTCAAAAGTCCAGGCAGGTTTAATCTTTCATGAAACCATTTCACTAGGAAATTCTTCAGGTAAATGAGGTTTTGTTATATCATGATCCTCAGGTATTTGATCTTATTCTTTGTTCCTAACTGATTTAGGACTTTCTACAACTTTGGGATTTTCATGCTCCTCTTTATCTTCCTTATATTTCTTTGACTTTATGAAAGTTATATCTTCATCAAATGTGACATCTCTGCTAAGTTCGATTTGACGGTACACTGGGATATAGATTCGGTAATCCTTTGATTACTCACTATATCCTACAAACAATCCATTCTTTCCTGAGGGATCTAACTTTGATATTTTCTCCTTGGGAAGGTGTATGTATACCGGATAACCAAATATCTTTAGGTGACTTACTCGGAATTTTCTCCAGAAAACATATCTTCTGGAGTCTTGTTCCCAAGGGTATTGTGAGAGATTATATTTTATACATATACTGTTGTTCTGGTTTCTTCTGCCCATAGGTACATTGGTATATCTTGATCATGTGTCATATCTTTCATAGCTTCCATGATAGATCTATTCTTTCTTTCTGGCACAACATTTCATTGTGGATTGCAAGGAATGGTGAGCTTCCTCTTAATCCCAACTTCTTAGCAGTATTCATTCAATTCACTTGATGTAAACTCTCCTCCATTACCTAACCTCAATATCTTGATCTTCTTTTTAGAGAGGTTTTCTACCATGGCCTTAAATTCCTTATTCCTTTCAAACACTTCATCCTTCTTTTTCGAGAAGTATATCCAAGTCTTGCGGGAATAATCATCAATAAAGGAAGCATAGTAAACATACCCGCTTAATGAAGTGGTTTGAATTGGCTTGCATATGTTTGAGTGGTAATATCTATTATCCCTTTTGCTTTACTGTCATTGTTTGGACAAGGGTTCTTATTATTCTTTCCTTGTGCACATCCTTTGCACACTCCTTCATGATCTATTTGAATTTTTGGTAGACCAGTCACAACCCTGGTCACAATTGGTAATGCTTTTTAGTGTATATGAGCAAGCATTATGCGCCATGTATTGTATGGGATTATGGTACTATTCATTAATGATGAATCTACACGTCCCTTTAATCTATAGAGTCCGCCTTCTTCAACTCCAATTTCTACTGCATCATCTATGGTTTTCCCTTTTGTCCACATGAGAACTTTTCCAATTCACAAAAGCAACTCTGAAGCCTTTATTATGTAGGGATGAGATATAAACAAGGTTCTTCTTTGGTCCTGGGACACACATGACATCCTTCATCTTCATGGACTTTCTAGAGTTATAGGATGTTTCTCTCGTTCCTTTGATGGGGTATTGGGAATCATCTCCAAGAATTACTTTGTGTGGAGATTCTTTTTTGTACAAGACATGAGAGTGAGTCCTTATAACCTTTCATGTGCTTGGAGGCACCACTATCTACTATCCATGTGTCATTTCCTGGTGAGACTGAACCTGTTAGAAAATATATCAATACATACTCTTCACTAGAGTCTTTATCCTTCTTAGCTTTCTCTTCAAATTCTTAATCACTATCTTCAACAACATGGGCCTGGAATATTTTCATCTTTTTTACTCTTTCTCCTTTCATGGGATTTTTGATAGGAATTAGTCCCAACTTGTGACAAGTGAAGAATTCATAATTTGATAAGTCTTTCTTGGAATTTTTGAACCCTTGAGTCTTTCTATGAGGATGGTCATGACTCTTCCTTTTGTTCTTGCCTTTGGTATGAACTATCAAGGCTTTATCCTCATTGTCATTTATCTTTTCTTCTATGGATGTTATTATTTCTTCTTCTTGAACACATTCTTCCCATAATTGTCAAAACTTGGTTAATTTCTTTCTTGAGATAAAGGCTTCCCAATCTCTTGGGAGACCATTCAAGGTGGTCATTACAAATTCTGCTTCGTTAACCATGTCACCAATAGCTTATAAATTATCCTTGATTTGAGATACTCTTATGAAGTAATATTGCATGGTATTTGACTTTTGAGCTCTTACACTTTTGAGGTGATTCCTTAGGGTCATATTTCTATTGATGTTTCTTCCTTCAAATAGATCGGATAGAGCATCAAATATTTTTTTTAAGTTCTCTCTTGAGGATAGTTGAGGGATCAAGTTATCTTTGATGGAGTCAGCTATGATCATATCCTTCTTATATTTGGACTTGGCTTCAACTTCTTCTGGTTCTTCCACTTCCTCCTTTATAAATCTTTCTAGACCATTTTCTTGTAGGATGAGCATGATCTGATACTTCCATGCTCTGAAGTTTTCAACACCTTCAAGATTTTCATCTAGCTTAGTATTCTTTTTCATCTTCAATAGAATGAGAACTTCAAATGGAATAAGGAGTAGCACTTACTTGATGAAAACAATTTTTGGATGATCTCCTTCTGGATGACCTAGGTTTTGATGCAAAAACCCTATTTTTTCAGTTGGGATCACTGGTAGGGCTGAGTGATGGAAAATATGCGCCTACCTAGGGATATATAGACTGTATCTTTATTTCTCTGAGATTGATGATGGAGTCTCAGGAAAATTGAAGCCCTAGTTTGTCTTGGAAGTGGTGTTTGCTCCAAAAATGAAACTTCTTGGATTTCAATTATGTCTTCACAGAAAGATGCACTCTTCAGGAGCAAGTTGAGTGAGCCCTCTTTTATGGTTGATATGTTCAGGGATTTGTTCAGAGAAAAAAACCCTAGCTTTGTAGTGTTTCCTTTCACCGTGGCTTTGATACCATGTTAAGTTTTATTAATTTGCTTAGATGATATCTTAAAACAATTATCACTAGTAGGATCAATGAAAGAACAAAAAACACAGAAACATAAGAACACAAATATTTACGGGGAAACCCTGAGGGAGAAAACCCCGCAAAACTTCCTCAGTATAGAACTCAACCATAGTAGTATAAAACCTAGAAAATTGTTTCCATCTTCGTTCTGGCGCATTTGTTCTTCTCTCTCTTGCAAACGTGCTTGATTGAGAATGTACAAATGAAGGGGAGTGCCTCCCTATTTATATTCTTCAGTTGAATTGATGTAGGACCTAACAGGGCCGACTTGTCTAGAAAGACACCAAAAACAACATTTATTATATTGACACTTGGGTACTATTGACCCGACTTACATCTGAAGGTTTACATTGATTCTTCCAATGACTCTTACATGACCAAACTCATATCCTGATAGAGGAACACAATCAATACATATGGAATATATTTTGAAGTTACAATACTTTAACATATGTTCTCTATTATTTTATGACAACAAATCTATTAATCATATTTTAACACTGTAATTATACTCAGGGTATGGAATGTTTTAAAAATTGAGTTACAGTATGTCGAATACTGGAGCGGTGATTTCCTTGAAAGTTGAATGCTAACTTGGTTAGAAAAAAATTCATATGATATTGTGGAATTACCGATGATTTTTTGTTGGGAGGTATGGTATACTAGGAATCTTTCCATATTTGAAGACAAAAAAGCACAGGCTTGGGATGCTTGTAGAATAATATTTGCTTCTTTCGATGGGCATGTTGGTTTTAAAAGGAAAATTAAATAGTTAAAGAGTAAACCCCTTCTTTACCTTCATGTTATTGAAAATCACTTTTTGATGGGGAATCTCATTCAAAGGAATCATGTGGAGGTGTAGGGGTGGTTATATGGGTTAATAAGACTAACTACTCTAAAATTGCTTTGAATTGTGGTCCGAGAACAAACACCAGATCTCATATTATTGCATTATGGACTCTTCGTTTTGGTGCTAAAGGATTAGGCATGGTTGAGATATGGGTGTTTGGTGTTTTGAAAGTGATCATAGATTGAATTAATGAAAAATCACATATCCATGTACTTATGCTAAAAAACTGGCTAGACAAAATAAAGATCTTAAAATTCTCTTTTGCTAGAATCCTTTTTTAACATATATATCATTAGTTCAACTTTAAGGAATATTCATTATCGAAATTGGCATTGGTCATGTGGGAGGGGGTCATCTATTACCAGTTTTATCAAAATCATCGGCAAACTACTCACGGTTTGCACACCCTCAAAGTTGAAATAAATATGCCTATCTGCATAAGCATTATTTGTGTTCATGAAACTCGTGGTGGGTGAGTCTAGTTTATCCCATCTCTTGGTCAGGAAAAGGATCACCTGCACTCTAGTATTGCATATCATTGTAAGCCAAAGTTTTTGCAAGCTGGTGGCTACTAAAGTCAAAGAAAATATTGCATATTATCACTATAAATGGTGTTCAATGGTGTTTTGTGGAGTATTTCTACTTAAAAAATAATTGATGTTGGAATATGTAATTCATACATGTTGAGTTGATGACCTTAGAGAATAGGTTAGTATCTAAATATGGTTGAGTAAATTGAATAGTTGATAGAGATAAGGATATAATAAATGAACTCTTGACTAAAGCAAAGATAATTGTCTAGAAGATACAACTACATCCCTAGACCTATGATCTAGATCAATAGTTGAGAGTTGTTGAACACTGTATGTTATTAGCAATGGATCAATAAATAAATAGTTCATATTCTCTCCCATTGTGTCAATTGTGTTTCTTATTTGGTATCAAAACAATAAAGCTAGGAATAACTCCCTTACAGGAGGCCCAAGATAATGAAGGTCCTTTAGAAGCTAATTATATGTGATGTACACAATAGAGTGTAGAAGTGCAATGAATTCTAATGTGATGTAGTTTGTTTTCTTTAGTTGGTGTAGAACTAAGTGTTTTTCAGTCTCCTATGATATCCCTATATTGTACTAGTTTTAGATTTGTGGTGGAATGCAGTATTGTGTTGTTGCTACTGTCAAAACATGAGTTTTGTGAATTTGTTGGATCCGCCATTTCTAATGTAAGAGATGATGTGTTGTAGAGCTATGTTGTATTCGAAATTGATGCCATTGTTTAATGGAGGTGAAAGGAATCACTAGCAATAAGCCGATTTTCCATCACAAATTGTTGGGATCATTGTTCATTGTGAGAAAATTCAAGTTCAAAGATGATAAGGTATTGGTAACATCATTATGTGTTGTTGGTGTCACTAGTCGAAAAGACACTGAATTGCAGAGTCGTCACTACTATATCTAGTGAAGATCAAATTTTGGAGAAGTTTGTGATAGAGGATTCTGTGTACGAGTGCATTTAATGGGTTTGTGCATGAGGATATTTATTATTTTCCACATTGGTTCATATCCATTAGTAAGTGAAGATCCACCTATACTACTCCTAAGGGGAAGAGAGAAGTAGCATGTGAAAAAATGGATTCGAACTAGTGAGCACACAGTGCAAATGGATTTGGAAAAATTAGGAAAGAAAAATATACCATTGATCCAGATGGATATTGGTGGCCACCCACCTATTCCACTGGCTCAAAACAGTTGTCCATTGTGGCAGTTTCCTAGTTATTTTTCTGGTTCCTAAACTTTTGGGGCCGTTTTGAGGCCCTAAACGACATTTTTTGGAGATTTGGGGCCAAATGGTTGCCATAAACATGCATTTCACCAACCAAAAGTTGTAAATCTTAGATAGACCTTTCCAACGAGCTATCGAACGCCCAAATCGGAGATCGTATGCAAAAGTTATGACCTCGGGAAGTTGACTGTTCAACTTACCACCGTGGGGCCGCAAACTTTATGATGGTTCATCTTCTAGGGTTACGTTTTGGAATTTTGGGGTTCTCACCTCATTCTTATTATAAATAGGCCCCTTTGGCCTCATTTTGTATTCATCTTGGCATGGATGAGCGTAGCAGCCACATCTCTTCTCAGAGATAGCTGCCACCATTCTAGCAATTGTATTACAGTCTATTCTATTTCCGCAATTTAATAGAATATTTGTTTACATTATCTCTGTTATCTTTGAAAAATGTCTGTTATTATGATTCTGTATATGTTCTTTCATTTCGTTCACGCATAAATCCGGATCAGTGGTATCAGAGCAATCTGCTCTTTGATTGTTTCTTGGAGCATGTCCCCGACGAGGTCTGAGTATAGAGAGTTTGGTCTCGAACTAGTTTCAATTGATCATTCTCGCCATCCCAAACGACCTCCCATGGCAGAAGAAAAGAGAGACAACGGAGCAGGAGATCCTATCAATTTGCTGCTCAAGGAAGCCCTCGAGCGACAGAGGAACGAGATGATGGATAGTTTCGCCCAAATCCTTCGGCGAATACCGGCAATGGCAAGCGCATCTTCAACGAGAAGTTGGTTCGAGGATTCAACTCCCTTTAAGGTACAAGTTAACTTTGACATTCCTTTATTTTAAGGCAATATCGATGCAGATGCCCTGGATAATTGGTTGAATGTTCTAGAAGGGTATTTCTCTGTCCACAATTTTTCTGACAGAGAAAAGATCACCTTTGCGCTCCTTAAGGCAGTCCCCCATGTCCAAAATTGGTGGGGTACTTATTGTGAGTAAAACTCATCAAAAAAGTCTGGAATGTTTGAAACAAATCCCACTTGGGCCTCTTTCATAGATGTCGTCAGGGAACAGTATTACCCTGTGGGAAACTATGATGACCAGTACACAAAATGGACCATTCTGCGTCAAGAAAGGGACCAGACGGTGTCGGAGTACACCAATAAATTTCATACCCTGTGTACAAAGATGAGTATCAAGGACTCCGAGTGGCACTTGATTCTGAAATATCACAGTGGTCTACATCGGTACATCCGAACTGAGATGGACTTCCTCGACATCTCTTCACTTGGATCCGCCTATCGATATGCTGTCAAAATTGAGGAGAAATTTTGACAAAAGAACAAGCGAGACTCTGGACCTGCACACCCACCGCAAAAGCAAGGCAAGGGAAACCCTAGCTCGCAAAACACAGTAAAAGAAAACAACAACCAGTCCCCGCCACAAGAAAAGAAGGGGCATGGAAAGACAAAGAAGGACACTGGTAAGTGGTGCAAATTTCATAAAATCCCTTGGCACAACACTGATGAATGTCGCTCAAAGCAGTCATTAGTAGCCGAGATCAAATCTTCAGAATTAGATCATGATTCTGATTCTAAACCCAATGCCACATCCGCATACAATGGGAGACAGATCATTGATGCAGACCCCACTGCCACTGTTGCTACCGCACAAATTCAACTAGACGATCTTGAAGAGTTAGAGGCAGAGGAGCGCCTATTCCACTCGTAGATGTGGGTGAAGGGGATGCCTCTACATTTTGTTGTTGACAACGACAGCCAAAAGAGCCTGATCTCAGCAGAAGTCATCAAGAGATTGGAGCTTCTGACAACACCACACCCACAACCTTATAGCATCGGTTGGCTAAGCCGAGGACGAGGTATCTGCATTACTCAACAATGCCTCCTACCATATGGCATCAAGCCTTTCAAAGACGAGGTATTGTGTGATGTGGCCCCACTTGAAGTTTGTGATGTTCTTTTAGGACAACCATATATGTGGAAGCGTCATGCTGTATATGAGTCACGGCCTCACAGTGTCATTGTTACTTTGGGAGGAAAAATCTATCGCATACCAGAGACCGTTGCACCTAACAAAGTCTCGCAAGGTAGGAAGATAAGCTCCCACATCAGAAAATTATTTCTCTTCACAATTGCGTCTGAAGGAGAAGATAAGATCACAGAGACCTCCACACCCTCTGCACAGGGTGTCTCTGCTCATCAGACACAGGAAGAAGACAGAGCCATTGTTTCCTCATCTATCCGAGTACCTCTACAATTCAAGGCCACGCATTCAAGGTGCTCCTCCAGAAACAAATCATCCATACAACAATTACAGCATTCTCAGGATGTCAAAGAAAGGAAGCCTCTTCACTTCAGCAAATGTCGCACCAGGAGATCAACTCAACACACAGTTCGAGATATGATACAGGATTCAACGCAATGGAGACCATTGCTTACTAAGGAGGGAGGATTGATCTAGATGGAGATCGGTGGCCACCCACCTATTCCATTGGCTCAAAACAATTGTCCATTGTGGCAGTTTCCTAATTATTTTTTTGGTTCCTAAACTTTCGGGGCCGTTTTGAGGCCCTAAACGACATTTTTTGGATATTCGGGGCCAAATGGTTGCCATCGACATCATTTGGTTGACCAAAAATTGTAAATCTTAGATAGACCTTTCCAACGAGCTATCGAACGCCCAAATCGGAGATCGTATGCAAAAGTTATGACCCCGAGAAGTTGACTGTTCAACTTACCACCGTGGGGCCGCAAACTTTATGACGGTTCATCTTCTAGGGTTATGTTTTGGACTTTTGGGGTTCTCACCTCATTCTTATTATAAATAGGCCCCTTTGGCCTCATTTTGTATTCAGCTTGGCACTGATGAGCGTAGCAGCCACATCTCTTCTCAGAGATAGCTACCACCATTCTAGCAATTGTATTACAGTCTATTCTATTTCCGCAATTTAATAGAATATTTGTTTACATTATCTCTGTTATCTTTGTAAAACGTCTGTTATTATGATTTTGTATATGTTCTTTCATTTAGTTCACGCATAAATCCGGATCAACCATGTTTCCAAGACAATCTTGTAGTCTCTAAAGCGCATCAACATATACCCCCTTGTGTGGCAAAAGTGTGTGTGGTGTATAAGAATCCACATATTGAGTTAAATACTTTATTTACTTGGGAGTTTGTTTGCTCGTGAACATGATTTGAGGAAATAACTAATAGAGACCCATTATTAATTAATGTGATTTCCATATGCAAAATTGTTTAAAATATTGTGGTGGCAATTTTGTGAGGGTCTTAAAATGCTCATTAAAATATTATTTAAATGGTCATATGAGAGTGAGTTGATTGTAACCCAGTAAGGAGTGTAGAAATTTTTAAAGTGATATATCTTTAAATATGGGAATGTATCTTGGTATAAGGTTAGAATTCAAGGTTAAAGTTTAAATTGTAGGTAAAAGTGATAATTTAAGTGAGATTGTAATGTCTATCATTGTAAAATGATGAGATTTGGAGTGTATGTTCGGTGGTACCCAACACTCCATGTCTCAAATTTTGCATTTGTAAATGAAATATGACAAGGAGAACTTCCACTTAAAAGGTCAAGCATGATATTGGTGCATCGATTCTTATCAAATCAATGTCATAGGTTGTTGTATTAGAAGTGTGTGAATTCCAACAAACAACATTCTAGGTCCATGACAAACCAAAACTCCAGTTGGGCGTGATTGTGATTCTAATCTATGTAAAGGGGAAAAAGAGAAAAGTATGGCTATTGTACCTGAGTCGAGTGTAATTGGGAAATTGTTGTAAGGACTATTAAAGGCATGTATACCCCATTGGTTGCCTCAAGTTGTAGTGCCTATTTATAGAAAAGTTGTATTCCTCAAGTTCTTTTAAGCGATGTTAAGAAGGAAAACATATTGTTGCGTAGAAGTGCATGTAATGAATTGATGTGACGTTCTCTCATACGTAGAGAGGCTATGGCATTAAGCTGTGGAATTATCTACCGTGAGAGGCACGAGGGTGACATGTGTACCCATATGCTAGCTTGATGTTGGATTGTAGAAGATGAATCTTCGATTGAATGGGGAAGATTGAATTAATCTCATATTGTGAGTTGGTTGGGAACAAGAGAAAGGTTAGCATGTTGATGAACCATGTAGATGAAAAAAATTCCTAGAGAACTGGAGAGTACAATGGATGGTGCCCATGTATCTCAGTAGATGGATTGCTTTTTATATGGACCATCAATGATCATTGTTATGCATATACAAAAGAAAGAAGAATAAAGTTTGAGGATGCATCCAATAGTGAAGAAAGTGCAAGTGAGTGTGTACATTGGTTTCCCCATCATGATGGTTCATGGTTAGCCGAAACCACTTGTATATGAGGTTTGGGGTCAGCCAAAACCACTTATGTGCAAGGTTTGTGGTCAACAAAAACCACTTGTTGTGAGATATGGAAGTTTGTGGTCAGCAAGAAACCACCGTCTATGTGATGCATAGTTCATGATAATTCGAAACCACTAGAGAATTCATATGGTTAGTGGTTGTAACACCCCGGTTTTGACCCCGTTTGCATTAAAATGTATATGATGTATATATTGTAATTAATTGTGGTGTGGAGCTAAAGGAAAAAATCCCCACCATTGGATTTTTCGTTTTATGTTCTGGCGATTAAAATCGTTGCCAAAGGTATATTTCGTGCTAGCCAGCACATTATAATTTTGGCATCATGTAAATATGCATTTTAATTAAAAATCCCCACAACCAGCTAAGTCAATGCAACCATAATGAAAAGGGCATGATTTTCCTAAGGAATAGGGAGGGAAATTATTTAAACCTTTGGGCCAATGGGGAAAATCCAAATGTCAAAGGGAGAACCCATCAATCAATCAACTACCCATTTTGTCTTTTTCCCCAATCATTAAATTCTACCAAAATGTGGTTGAGTTAGTTATTGCATGGGGATGGAAAGAGTATGGGAAGCAATTTCAAATTTGGGGAAAATCAATTTTGACTTTTGGAGCAAGAAAGCACCCAAAAATGCATTCCCATTTGCCCATACACCCACGTTCTTCATTTTCTCACGTAGGGAAGCTTAGGAGTTGTTTTTACCTCCACGATTTTGCTGGTTATGTGTTAGGATTCCTTCACGATTTGGGCTCCTGGGTGTTTTTATCATTAACATTCGCCCACGTTGGGGCTCCCTCAAGCGGCTGGGAAGTTGCTGTGTGTGAAATCCACGATTTTGGATTTGTTATGTATTTCTTCCTCTCGTGGACAGTTGTTCTTCATTTTGCTGGAGTCTGAGAATTTCATTTTTGTGATGTTCTTGTGGTTGGGTTCTTCCCCAACGTTTTCTATTTCATTTTCCCAATGTTTACCAAGCTGAAAATCGTTTTTGTGTTGCCCAACGATTTTGAGGAGAGACCACATCCTCTTGAATGTTGTTGATGAATTCGTTTTTGGCCACGTTAGGGCCAAAACGTCCTTGGGATACGGTCTACTGTTTTGGGGTTGTTCTTACCCTCCTTGGCAATTAATTTTGTGGCTGAACTATTTTCCTCAACCCAGAAATGGTGTATATTGCTGTGTATGCAATTGTTCTTTGGACTTTGTAGGAGTGGAAAGGAGTCTGCTTGACAAACCTAGTGTTTTGCAGGAGCCTCATAGACAGAGCTAGAGGGTTGGCTCTCTTCTCTACACCCCTTGAATAGCACTGGAAGGGAATTCATGTCCTCAGGGACTGTGCAGCAGAGAAGGGAATGATTCCTTGTGTTGGGTGTGTGTGGATGTCTTGGGAGTCAAGCTAGTTCCGGTGAAGGCATCCTTAGATCTTTAACGAGCCCACTAGCTTAGCAGACAATGCTTCCATCTCTTGATAACCTGATAAACCCAACTCGTTGATTTGGTTGAATTTTGTGGTATCCTTGGCTATGTGTGAGCTTGCTTAGTTTCCTTTTTCCTTGGGGAATCATGCCCAGCTCAGGGGTGGCGGTGTTGCTGAGAGATTAAGGAGCACACTGGACTATGGTTGGGTGGAACGTTACAGTGGCATAGCTAGTTGTAGGAAGCTTCATTCGAAGATAAGTATTCTTGTTTAATCACCCATGCAACTGTATTGTTTATATGAATTATGTTGAACATGTTAAAATTTGTTGAATGCTTGAATTAAATGTAATTGCTTTCGTTGAATGTTAATTCTTTATGCATCTGTGTATCTTGGTTCAATGCATTTTATTTTACGTTTTATGGGGCTATATTCCCGGGTAGATAGTGTTATGGTAGCTTCCTCTTCGCCGGTCGGAGGGTCGAGGACGTTATAGTGGTAAGAAGAAAATACTATGGTGATTTATGATGAGGGAAATCCCATATAGTGTTCAAGAACAAATTGAAGCCAAACCATATGAATCCAATAGACGAAAGATGAAGACATGACCGAGATATGGACCAAGACAAAAAACAAGCACAATAATTGAAGATACAAACAACAAATATTCATTAAAAGGGAGTGTTGGAATATGTAACTCATACTTGTTGAGATGATGACCTGTTGAGTAGGTAACATGACAATATGATCTAAGAGAATAGGTTAGTATCTAGAAATGATTGAGTCAATTGAGTAGTTGATAGAGATAAGGATGTAATAAATGAACTTTTGACTAAAGCAAAGAGAATTGCCTAGAAGAAACAATTACAGACCTAGATATCTCATCTAGATCAATGGTTGAGCGTTGTTGAGCATTACATAAATAGATGTATGTTGTTAACAATGGATCAATCAAGCAATAGTTCATACTCTCTCATTTTGTTAATCACGTTTGTTATTAATTCTCAATCTCAATTGCATTGAGAACACTAACCCACAAGTACATCAAGATAAATGAGGTATATGTTGTCTCTTAATCATGTTCTTTGTAATTTGTAATGCATGACTTAATAATAAAATATTTGGTCAGTGAAAATGTATGTTGATGACTTGTGAGGCATCGAAAAGGTATCTTGATGACATTTGAGGCATGGAAAACAAAGGTTTGAGGAATTCTTGATACATTTCAATAACCTTTCATAACACATAAAATTAATTTTGGAAACGGAAGAGGATGGAAAATTACTCTTTCTTGATGTTCTACTCACCAAGAAAGAGAATGGGATACTTAGGTATCAGGAATACAGAAATAAGACCCACATTGATAGATACCTTCATACCAAATCTCATCAACACCCAACCAAGAAATTCGGTGTTATCCAAACAATTGCAGTCGGAGCAACACACATATTAGATGCAGATCACCTTGAGACATAATTGGATCACCTCAGAAACATCTTCAAGAAGAATGAATGCCAAGAGGAGCATATTAAGAAAACAATTAGGAAAGTACATAATAAATATCGAAGACAAGAAAGTATTATTCTCAAGATTACTCTCCCATGTATCAAAAGAGAAAAGGATCGAGTTGCCAAGATCTTAAAAGGAAGAAAAATTAGTGTTGTATTTGCTCCAAAAAACACCATGAGAGGGTTTGTTGATTCTGCATAATACCGATTTGATCCTGGACAATTGAAAGGGATTTATAAAATTATTCTTGTGGGAGTGTCTGCAATGGGGAATCTGGTTGCTCGTTGCAAATTTGTCTCGAATTGTATATTTGAGTTGACTCTAGCTGAACACTCACACAACACCACTCATGACATTTGCATGAATAAGGCTATGCTAATTACCATGGAAGAATTCTATAAGAAAAGAAGAATAAAAGAAGCTCTCGAGATGACAAAAAGAAATAATACCCTAAATAAAGATGATGGTTTAAAACTAAGCAACAGGTGGAGACCCATGATAAACCAAGTCTAACTAAATTTTGGTTCTTGATTCTAACCTATGCACTGAAATCATGGAATTTTTTAAGGATCCATAATTTTTTAAAGGGTAGAAACCTTGGCCCAATCTTACTAATTCTTAAGTTTCCAACCATAAAATGTTGGGTGATATTTTTTTAAGAAGATTCAAATTTCTAAGGGTTGTATACATTTTATAGAAAGTTTTGGCGATTTTTAGAGTAAGAATTTACTATCCCATGGAATTTGGGTGACAACTTAGAAAAAAATGGAAATTAGTGATTTGTTTTTGGAAAAAAGGTAAAAAATTAGCCCATGGGCTAAATTTTACCCCTGAAATTTTCCTTGGCTAGAATCTAGGTGCTCACTCTCTTAATTATTTGTGGCTCTAATACATTTTTAAGCCTCATCAAAATACTTATTTTCCCTCATCCCAATCTTTTGGATTGAGTGATCGCCCTAAAAATGGACTTAACTTGAAACAGTCTGAAATGTTGTGTTTAATCTACACATGATTTTTTTCATTTATAATAAAAAATAAGAATGTTGGAGTGTATTTAGAGGCTTACTACTATTTGAATTATATGGAAATGATCATAGCATACGGTGTTATGAAATTGGTGCAAATCACATCATATTATATAAATTAAAATTACATTAGGAACTCAAAAAGGTGGATTGGAAAAGCCACCCTCCTTTAGTCCATTGAGGTTTTGAGAGGTATCAAGTTCAAGTTCAATTGTTACAGATTTGAGTTCATATATGTTAATTGGGGTTTTCAACTAGGTAGTTTGGTCTTCGACACAACATCAGGGCTCTAGATTTAGTGAATGGTGTGCCCCCTGCCCCCAAGTGGTAGCCAATAGGTCATTGATGAATCCTTAGAGGACTTAGATGAAAGCCATTATGTGGGGGTTGAACCCCTAACAAAAAAGAAAGATGGATTACTTTAGTCATGGGTTGTTTCCATCAATTTGGTCAACAAAGGAAAGAGTAGCGAATGTGTATAAAGACCTAACATTTAGAACTTGATCAAAGAAGTGCCAACACCTCCTTTCTATGTTAAAGCATGGTGTATGAGAATCCATATGTTAATGTGGTAGCAAAGTGAAAATTGTTTGGTGAAAACTGAGGGATCACATAGTACAAAATATTAGAAGTCATGGTAAATAAAATGTCTCATTTGAGGTGCATGTTCAGTGTTACCTTACACCTCATGTTTGGGTTATGCACTTGTAAATGGAATGCGATAAGGAACATGTACACTTAAAAGGTCTAGCATGTCATTGATGCATCGATTCAATTTGCCAAACCAATTTCATTATAGGTTGTTGTCTTGGAAGTATGCACAATCCAACAAACAAAATTCTAGATTGAAAAATCATGATAAACAAATACTCCAATTGCAAGATCTAAAGGATGGACATGGTCGTGATTGTAACTTCTGTAATGGGTAAAAGGAAAAAACATTTGTTGTAAGTGAGGTGAATGCAATTTGACCATTATTGCAAGGCTTATTAAAGGCATGTATATCCCATTGGTTGGTTCAGGTTGTAGTGCCAAGTTATAAGCAAGTTGTATTCCCAAATCTAGTAGCAATTCTTGTTATTTAGGCATGCAAGTTGTAGTGTAGTGACACATAGTCACATGATGCGATTTTGTCTCATAGGTGGAGAGGATGTGGTGTCAGGTTGTGGAATTGACCATTTGGGAGGGTGGTAGGTGTACCCATATTCTAGATTGATGTTGAATCAAAGAAGATGCATCTTTGAATAAGGGGGGAAGACTGAGTTAATCTCAATATTTAGATATTGAGACCGAGCTATGATTATGGGGGATTCTAACATGTTGATGAACCATGTAAGTGAAAAAAATTCCTAGAGAATTGGTAGGTATAGTAGTTGACAACCCATGTATTTCGATATATATGGACATCAACAATCTGTTTTTGTAGGTACAAAAATATAAAGTACAAAGCTCAAGGGTGAATCCTAATAATGAGGAAATCCCAAGGCAATGACGATGAAGAATGAAACCAAGATGAAGACCCAATTGACAAGTGAAGATGAAGACATGACCGAGATGGAGACAAAAACATGAAAATATGGGCTAGAGGAATACCAAGATGAAAATGCTCAAAAGCATTGATAAAGCAACGCGTTGTTAAAATTGTTATCTCTAATAAACATTAAGGAGATGTGTTAAGTGTGATAATGTTTTAAGGAAATGTGTTAAAAGTGATAATGTTTATTATAATTTAGACAAATAAGAATTCTAGAAGGCAACATTGAATAGCACAATTGGAGTAGGTAAGTACGTGGAGAATGTCACCAAGTAAGAAAATTTGGATATAGAGCCTTCTAGATGGTGCCTCTTCTTATGTAATTCAATCCTATAAGTTGTGAAGAAGGGTAGTCGTGACCTTTATTTCCCAATGATAAGGATGCCAATGTTCTAAAACTATACATCACCATTAATGGTGGGGATGAATAAGTTGGATGGAAGGTCGAAACTCAATTGATGAGAATGTGATAGCGTTTTTACGGCATATATGGTAGCCATGCAAAGACAAAAACAATGGCTTCCAACAATTTCCCACACACTAATTCTTTTGTGCAATGGTTTACTTTCCATTTCTCTTTCTATGGTTTTGTGGTTATAGGGCACTTTTGCAAGCTTTTATAATCTGCTACACGGAAGATAAGAACACGGCTGCATTCTAGTAATGTAACGAGAAGCTTGTTGAACCCTTAACGGTAGGATTAAGAAATGTGCAAAAGTTAAGGGATTAGATTATAATCCTCATCGTGAACACAACGAAGAACGAAATCTTTAATAATAATAACCTTAACCATAAGAATTACAAATTCGTTCTTGCATGTACAAATCGGGATCACAGATAAATCAAAGAACCACATATGCGTTCTTGCA
>LPNX010284342.1:14689-25035 GCA_001517045.1 Pseudotsuga menziesii | reverse complement strand
ATATATATATATATAGGGGTATAAATGTTGGAACTTTGATCATTCTTAGAGGAAATGTGGGATAGGTCAATGGAGAAAGAAGGGATTTGAGCTTGTGAAATATTAGGAAAATACTCAAATGTGGCATCGACAAGTAAGTACCTTTGGTCATGATAAGAGTAAAAGCAATTGAAAAGAGATTTTAGATAACATAATAGGGTCTCACATAGAGGATCATGATGTAGTGGAAATGCACTTCGGTGGGAGGGGGAGGAAAAATGTTAGGGTGATTTGAGGGACACTTTGTTAGGATATTGGATATGGATCCTAATAGATGAGAGGGTAGCATATCATTTAATGTCAATAATTATCAAAGGATCATAGGAAGGAAGGAACATGGATGCGAGGCCATCCCATTGAACAAGAAAGACAATGTATAACTTAATGAGGTTTGTCATGTCATATACTGGGTTAGGAACGACCATGGTCACAAAAACAATATATACTTGCTCCTTCCCCTTATGGGCCAAAATCATTAAAAATGTATCAATTAGGAGAGTCCTTATTTGTGTTAACTATATTTGTTTCAAGAGTACGTACTTGGTACAAGTTTAGGGTGATATATCTATTCCTAAAGCACCATTTTAGTGTTTATGGCTTAATGTACAATTTTAGGGTATGTATATATCTTTTTCATGGTAATGTATTTTTTGGTGACTTGATTAATGGTGACCTTGTTGGCATTTTTACTTTTGAGGTCATAAAAATCTTAAATATTGTGAATTCTAACATTATGATTGTTGCATTGCATGCTCATGTGACTATTGGAGAAATTTATCAATAAGAGTTTAAAAGTTTGAGAGAGACCCTATAAGAAACTTGAGTGAGGTGCAACTTTACATAAGTAGGAAGACCTAATATTGAATGCTTGGAGGGGTGTGGATTTACAACCTTTTTATTAGTAGAAGACAACCTAATTGCATCGAGAGTAGTGAGGTGCTCTACAACCCAGTACAAGGGAGATGTTGTCACGTTCCTAATGTTATGCTACCAAAAGTTAAAAAAATTCATGTCATCTCATAAGATAAAAAATAAAACCAAATAAAAATAAAATAAAAATTTAAAACCAAGTAAAAAGTTATTAAAAAATCCATGTTGACTCATTAAATAATATAAAAAAAAACATAGATTAATCTTAAACACGAATATATCAAGCATGGAGAGGGATCAAATTTCTTGAGGTGTAAAGATTTTTTTAACGTGTAAAAAAATTAATATTAAAAAAAATTACTCATCAATAAATTGGATCCCTCTTGGTGCTTGATAGGTCCATGTTTAAGATGGATCTATGTTGGTGTACCTACAAATGCTATTACAGTTTTAAACAAGAGTTAGAAGGATTAGAAGGAAATAACAATCATTTAATAGCAAACAAGGGTTAATAGCTTATTGTACTTGTGAAGAAATGCCTCATTTTCCAAGTATAAACTAAGAAACATTGTTCATGAATATATGTAAAGAAATAACATTGTTCAATACTATATGTGTGGAGGCATGATTTTATCATTGATTGTTGGTCTCCTTGGTCTGCAATTCTATAATATTCACATACATTGATGAGATATCTTACTTTCATAATCATAAGTATAACTATGTTAATTCGACATTAAAATGATGGTATTGACATCAAACAAAAGATCAATAACATCATTTGAATGTTGGACTAGCATCACTTAAGCGACTTTCTAAAAGAGTCCCTCAAATTGATTAAAGAGTACCTCAAATTTATTAAAGAGCACCTCAAATTTATTAAAGAGCACCTCAAATTCAAGAGTACCTAAAATTGATTAAAGAGTACCTCATATTTATTCTACTTTCTATTTTTGTTGATTGAAGAGTACCTTAAATTGTGTTAAAACAACCTTTTGTCCTCTTCTATATGTGGCATTTTCTAAAGAAAGGGAATACTATTTGACTATTTTGTTTTGTCTAGTGTTTTTTAGGATTCCAAGGAATCCCTTGGGTAGGGCCCAATCCAAGAGTAAGTATTAGAAAACCTCATTTCATTTCATTATTGTTATCGGTATCTCTATTAAGTGTTTATTTAGATTCTTGTAGAATAGAGTCTTTGATTTCTGCCAATTCTATACCTCCATTTATTGCAATACCCTTATAAAGTAATTTCATTTTTTAGTGGGTTCATTACACTATTAACAATATTAAGTATGGGTTTCCGACTAAGATTTAGAAATGAGTCACAACTTCATAGTTACAAGCTTGACCTTCTCAATGTTGTTGATATGTTCAACATGAAATTAAACTTATAAGGAACTAAACTAGAATTTGAGTGCTTTGGTGTTATTCTCCTCTTTGAATAGTGGAATATTTTGGTTGATATTGAAATTAACCAGGTTTGTTCCTTTAAACATGCATGATCCTTGATATGAAAAACCAATGAAAATCAAGGCTACCAAAAACTAGGACAAAAATTATTCACTACTCAGTCCGAAGATTTTACTCAATTATGTCATACAATTTTTTTCCATTTGTCATGAAAGAAATGGTAAGATTATGTTTTCCATGTTTAGAGTTGTTGAGTGTTTATAATGGCATTAGTATTCACTTCAATGGATGTTTTGTACATACGATAATTTTACACCAAGATTTCACAAGCCTTTAAAATAATGGTGAAGAGTCAAGTTGATAGAAATTGGAAGGATATTCCTATCACTTGTAAGATAAAGTAGAATATATTGCTTAGTTAAGAGCTAACTAGATACCAATTAATATATTTTGTATTGTACCTATGTAGGTACATACTTTTAGTCCCTAGGGTTATCTCAATTGGTCTTCAATGACGATCTCTCTCCCCCCATAGAAGGGGAGACTATTGGGAAAATTTAATTGTCTAATTAAATAAACAAATGAAATTCCCAAAACATGAATTGTCAACCCGAGGAAGTCTTTCATTTTAAAGCTATCATGCAAGATCTATGCAAGCACAATTTCTACCTGACAATGTTGATCTACTAGTATGAAATAAAAAACTCATTGTAGACTATATCACACCTTCTTGAAAAGAAATCAAACTTCAAACATATTCATTGTAGATGTAAAACCACACTGTAAATCTAATCACACTTCAAACATTGTAATATAAATCAACTTTTACAAAGAAAAATCTAATTACATAAATATGAAAGAAGTGCTATGTCAGCCACCAATATATTTGGAAGAATCAAATAACAACAAACAATAATAATGAATAGTCTAACATCAATCGAAATCATGAATTTTAAAGAAAAACATTCACATAATTACCAGGACACTTACAATCCACACATCTTCCACAACCTGCTTAGGGAAGAGGGCCCTCCCACCACTTAACAGGGTTAGGTTTCCACAAATTAGATCTACAACTCCAGATTATGAAATTGCCAACATGTATTATCATAATGAAATCATTACAACATAGTTCATATTAGTTTATACCGCCTGTGATTCCTCTCTACTCCACTATTATCTACCATCCTTCATACATGATATTGATCACACATATATATTCATAAAAATCGTTGATGAATATTAGGAACTGAATTCCAATATTGAAGTTGTTTGAACCAATTTCCCAATTTGAAAACTGGCCATAACTACAAATATGGAAATAAAGTATTTAAAAACCAACAATATCTCTCAAATGTCTTAATTTGTAAAACAACTTCACAATGAACTTAATTGGGCCCATGCTGAATAAACCCATGTCTCAGATTTTTGAGATTTGTCTTCATTTGATCACAATTTGCGTTTCAAAATTGTCTCTTCTTATCTACCACATAATTGATTGAGAATGTTTGACCACGAGCTATAGCTGCCACGTTGGACTTGGTTAGGAATTGAAAGTCAGGAATCCATGTCATCAAGTCTAAGAACAAAAGTCCATATGCCTGATTTTGATTTTGTTTTTGAGGCATGCTAGCATGTCAACCTTAGAGGTTGGAACCATGAATGTTGTTGTTGTTATGAAAAATTATTTCACAAACCATCATCAGTAAAGTCATGCACACTAGTCATTAATTCAACAAAAATAAAGGAAAATAATCATTATCAACCACTAAAGCATTAATAAGAATGATCTGGTATTTTACAAGTAGTTAAAACAAATGTATGGAAAATGGAATGATAAATAAGCAATAATAGGAAGAACAGGGGATGAAATAAGTGCTTAAAGATGATTAAAAATGGACAAATCCATGGCCCAATATCTCCCCCAAACTCAAAATGTTACATGTCTACATGCAACCAATCCATGTGTAACATCCAAGCTGTGAGGACTCATTTGACTGTTGCTTTAATTGCACCATGCATAGTGAATCAAACCACTCTACTTACCCATTGATGATTCTCATAGAACCCAATGCCTCTTCCCAAATAATACTTGAAATATCTTCACTCAATGGCTGTTCATATTTTTCAAATCCGCATTCCCTATAAAAGAACAATCGTCAACATGTCATTATTGTCAATTATGAGCAAAAAAAACAAGTGACCTAACTTATGCTTTCTCAATCCATAGTCCTATAAATCACCTTATCAGTTTAATAATTCATGTTCATAGCCATCATACCTTCAAAAGTATCCCTTGAGTGATTTCTAGCAATTCTCATGGAGTTTCAACAAAGTGTAGTGTAGTAACAACAATTTTGAAAATTCCAATTTGTATTCAATCCATAACTTGGATGAAGGATATTTTATTTGGTAATGTCATAGTTAACATTTTAATGCATATTCCTACCAAAAATCATAGCAATTTGATGCACAAATCCCAAGATACCCTGCTGCTCAAAATCATTTCTGAAAATCTATGAAGACAATGCTGAAACAATTGAGTTTCTCTCAAAGTAAAAAGTGGGTTTGGTTGAGATTTTGTAGGTTTGTTAGTACTATTTTCATGCTTCTCCATATCAAAAATTACAACAACCTAGTTCACCAATATAAATTTATAGGAAAGAAAGTCAGTAAAGATCTATATTGGCAAATTATGTAGGTGTTTTAACAGTTGTTTCAACAAACTTCCTAAATCAATTTCTCACAAGCTACAAACTAGATTTGGCCAGAATTTTGCAAGCAAGTTTTTACTAGTCCAATGCATCTCTATTTGGTCACAAAAATACGACACTTTGTTCATCTTTCATACACCATTTGTCACCTTTATTCCTATTTTATCCTTCCTTAAAACCATTAATTTCCACCACTTTGATAATACATATGGGTTTATATTACCATTTTCCAAATTGTTTGTTTTGATTATTTTTAAGAGAATTCTTGATTAATTATTAGAAATTAATATATTTTCATATTTATCTCAAAGATTTGTGTGAGCTTTGTAATGTAGGGATATTTGAAGCTTTCAACCAAGGAGTATTCAAAAGCTTCCCGAATGTTTTGTCCATATTTTCAAGATTTGAAGGAGATAATACAAGCTAATTTCAAGGAGAGGATTATGGAAATATGGAGAGAATATCTCATCCAATATTTGTTGGAGGATTTAAAGGGATAAGTTGAAAGAAAAGTGGATATGTTGGAGAATTTGAAGGGATAAGTTGAGAGAAAAGTGGATTGTAATTACGAGTTGTTTAGCTTGTTATTCCAAGCATTCATGTATAAATAAGAGGGTTCTCTCCTCATTTGAGTAGAGGCCTCTCTAGTGGTGGAAGTAAAGAAAAAGTTATGTCTTTGTTAGTCATGGAGTGGATTTTGATTGTTACGTAATGGAGATGATGCTTTAATTCAAATCCTTTTACTCTCTCTCATGTGAATTTGGATTTATTTTCTTATGAATTGTTAATATAGATTTTCTATGACCTCACATCTATAAATTGTCATTTGTCTTTCATTACATTTTATCTTCTTGTTATTTGATTAGATTTACTTTCAATAAGATCTAGTGTGTTTTCGCGAATAGGTTTACTTTCATGTAGTTTCACGTTTTTCTTGAATTTAATTTAGATCATTTTGTTCTTTCTTAGCTTTAAATTAAACGACAATAGTATAATTGTTTATTTTAAAGCATTAACATAAGTTAGATGTACTCTAATAATGCATACATTAGAGGAAATTTCAACTCAAAATGGGCCTTTCAACTTTTATTCAAATTCCATGTCATCATGTGTTAGCCAATAAAATTGCTTTAAATTTGAAATACCGTATAGGTCTTAAACACTTTTTTAATATAAATTTGGGGATAGGTATCATAAACAAAACTACTTTTTTTGTTTGTATTTTTGACATATCTTCCAGTGTTTTTACTCAAATTTTGATCAAGAGAGCGAGTACCCACTCGGCATACTTTTGACGGACCCCCTACCCCAAAAACAAGAAATACCTGAAAAAATGGAATGATGACATCATCATTCCGTTTTTTCAGGTATTTCTTGTTTTTGGGGTAGGGGGGTCCGTCAAAAGTATGCCGAGTGGGTACTCGCTCTCTTGATCAAAATTTGAGTAAAAACACTGGAAGATATGTCAAAAATACAAACAAAAAAGTAGTTTTTTTCTTTTCTTCCTCCAAAATTAATAAATATTATTTTATTATTTTAACTATTATTTTACTAGTTCATTTTAGGAGGCCCATTTTGAGTTGAAATTTCCTCTAATGTATTTTGCATACACCTCTAAGTTTACAAACTCCTGAATTGATAATTTATGTTCTAATTATTATCATATGTTTTGCTCGACATTTTGGCGCCGTTGTCGGGGAGGTGCTAAAAAGGGATCAGAGTTTAGATAGGTAGATAGGTTTCTTTTTATATTACACAGCAAGGGGGAGGAGGGACGATAAGACACAAGGACAAATTCACTATGCAATTTTTGTGGTGTAATAGCCATACGCATCCACTTTAGTGGGTCACCCCAAATCCTTGTTGTTCCCTTTGCATGCAAATAAGTTTTCTATTCGCAAGTGTGTTTATTTTTCTGCAAAGTGTTTACTTTTTCTGCAAGAGTGTTCTTTCATTTTTTTACAAATGTGAGTTTGTTTTTATGCAAGTTTTCTTTTTCATTTACATTTTTGTAGTGTAAAGTTTGCATTGTGAATTGGTTTCAGCTTTCTTACTAGTTTACTTTTGATTTTGTACTTGTTCATCTTTAGTTTTGTACTATTTTTGCACTTCTCATGTATTTGTTTTTCATTTTTTTTAGCATTTGTTTTGATTCCAGTAAAATGATTTTACGATGTGCATAAGTCTATATCATCTCACTCATATCCTAGCAAAAGTAGGGATCTCATCCTCAAGAAGAGGATATCTTGATAGCATCCGAAGATGTAATTACTCCTCTTCATGCAAACAAAGAAAAATTGACATTTGAAAAATCATGCATATCAGATGAAGAACACCTATTCGAACTTGAGATTGAAGAGGAGGAAGAAGGTATCTCGGGTGATCCAAATTGGGAAGAATATCACACAAGCGAAAGGTGTATCAGACAATGTTTTCATGTAAGTACTAGGGTAGATCAGTTTTGTTTTTGTTTCGACTTTGTTCAATTACATTTTCAGCAGTTAAATTTGTATATTCTTGTATATCTTAGATTTCATTTTGTAAAATTGAATATCAATTTATGTTTACTTTTATTACATAGATGGTTAGACTGGAAATTTCACTACACATAATTAATTTTAGATTTTCAGTTAAGAATAGAATATGTAGGTTTTAGTTTGTATTTCATTGTTGCTTTAGGTTTTAGAAAAAAATTATTTTTGATAATTGTTAGTATTTCTAGGAATTAAAAATTTTGTAGTGAGAATAAATTGAAATAAAAAAAATTATAAAAAACTAAAAAATATTTCTTTATTTCACATTAATTTTTAGTTTTAGTTTTAAGTTTTCTAAAAAATTTTAGGAATAAATTAAAATAAAAACTTTAATTTTAAATCTCCTTAAATTTTAAAAACTTAAAAAAAAAACTTTCATTTCGTTTAAATTTTCTAGGTTCGATAGGAGTTAAAAAAAAAATTCTAAGACTTATTTTGTAGGAATAATATAACAAAACAATATTTATTTATTTTAAATTAGCTTTCAAAGTGTTAGTTTTAGTTTTTCTAAGACTCTGGAAATAAATTGTAAACGAATTTGAATGAGACGTACAAACATTAAATTAACATTAACATATATATATAAACTTAAATTTTTTTTATAAAAACAAAACATGAAACAAATCTTTGCTAGCGTACGCAGAATGTGCAATAAACAAACAAATAAAATCATAAACGACATAAAACATGAAAAATTGAAATAACACGAAAAAATGTATATGCATCGATCTTTCCGCGCATTCCATTCTTCCACGCCATTCCAGTTCTCCCGGCAGTTACTATTTGAGATGATGTAATGTCAAATGATTCCTAACAATCGAAGTCTATTCACAATTCTAGTTCTCCCGGAAGTCAAGCATACTACGGACTATGGTTACAGGAAAATCTCTATAAATACAATATGCGCCCATGACACCCAGAGCAGCATTTCAGTTTCTATGTAGTCTTCGAATGCCTGAGACGTGTTGGTGTAGCCTACGGGTATTCTCCTGTAGTTCAACACTGAGAATCGAATCCCTATTAATTAACTTTAGAAATGCAACAATCTGATCTAAATAAGTGTTGGGAAATGTAATTAATTCGCAGATCTGTATTTGATCTCCAGCCGACTCTGTCAGAGTCTGTACAAGCCACGATCTTGTCTGTCAGTCTGACAAGAAGGAAAAGTCCACATGTAGGCAGCGTAATTCAATCGAATTTATTTCAGAAGCTAAGTTGTAAGGTAGATAGTTATTGCAGTGTTTAATGCAAAGTAAGTCGGCAAGTAAGTCGGTTTATGCTGAAGCAATTTTTAGATTGCCTATAAATAGAAGAAGCATTTTGTAATTTAGTTTACAGACAGAGAGAGAACACACACAAACATAAAGAGAACACGAACACAGGAACAGAGGAACTCAGGGTGAGAAAGTGAAGTCGAAGCTCAAGCTTCTGTGCATTTGATTTAGCCGAAGAGCCGAAGCTCTGTAGACGGACGAGTTTGTAACAGACAAGTTTGTATTACTTTGTATTTCCACATAGTTAAATATATGAAATAGTTTGTGGTTGAATTCATGATTATTTAGCCGTTCATATTTCCAGATTTACTTCTGTAAATGTCTTTTACTGTTACTGATAAGTAAAAGAACAAGAACCCATAAAAATATCACCGCGTGAAAGTTCCAGGTTTTACCGCACTTTGTTCGGCTCAAATATTCCTACATATTTGGGCATATGTTTTCCATAAGATATTTGGATTTGTAAATGTGGTCATTTTACTTCATCTTACGCACAGGTGAAAAGTATTTGTAAAATTCTTAAGTCTTTAGACTAAGAATCATATTCTATCAATCTAGTCGCATCAAGCACCAAACTTGATCGCAGAGAAGTTGATCGCATCAACTTGATCGCAGATAAGTTGATCGCATCAACTTGACCGTTGCATCAACTTAATCGCAGATAAGTTGATCGCATCAAACTTGATCGTAGATAAGTTGATCGCATCAATTTGATCGCAGGTAAGTTGATTGCAGATAAGTTGATCGCATCAACTTGTGAACTGAGTTTGATCGCATCAACTTGGTCGCAGCAAAAAGGTGATCGCAGTAAAAAGTTGGTCGCAGAAAAAGGGGTGGTCGCGGTAAAAACCGGTCGGAGTTAAAAAGTGAGAATTATTTCCTTTTAAAATATTGACTCAGCGCTAAACCCAAGTTTAGTCGGCTCGGTTTTGGCTATCTGGTATCAGAGCGTGGTTATATCAGAGCAAGGTTTATAACAGCCCAAGATTTTAGGAAAGAAATCTTGTCTTAAAAGGTGGAAATTAATTTTCTACGGAAAGTTAAATTAAAAATTAAAAATGGCTTCCACTTCCGGTTCATTACAACCTCCAAGTTTTACAGGAAAGAATTATGAATATTGGTCTTTAACAATGAAGGCTTTATTCAGAGGACAAGATGTCTGGGAGATAGTTCAGTATGGTTATGCAGAACCAGCAGACATGACAGCATATAACAATCTCACACAAGCTCAGAAAGATGCCTTGAGAGAACAGAGAAAGAGAGATGGAAAAGCTCTGTTTTTCATACATCAAGCCATCCATGAGAGAATACTCCCAAGAATAGCAGCATCGACTAATGCCAAGGAAGCATGGGATACATTGGAGACTGCCTATCAAGGTTTGACCAAGGTAAAAACATCCAAGCTGCAGATTCTGAGAAAAGATTTTAAATCTTTGTGCATGAAAGATTCAGAGAATGTAGACACATTCTACACCAGAATTGTTGGGTTGATAAACCAACTT
>LPNX010284312.1:26293-64328 GCA_001517045.1 Pseudotsuga menziesii | reverse complement strand
TTTATAATGAAAAAGGTCCTTCTCCTTAAATGAGAATAAAGGTATTCATCTCAATTAATTTTCATGTTGTTAATCTTTAGGGTTGTATGTGTGGTTGTTGTAAATAATCAAATTTGTTTTCTAAATCGCCTATATTAGCAAATGAGTGGAGAAACAAATGAAGATATTTCAATATGAACAAGGTTTACATCCAAACACTAACACATTTAATCACATAGTATGATGGTATTTGTAAAATTACACCACAAAATTTCTCTTTAGATGTACTTGTAGATGATTAAGAGGGAAACATATTGGTATTGTGGACTTTAATAATGTATCACATACATTTTTTAGAGGTAGACATGTCTACTTATGTTCATTGTAGACCATATAAAAATTTATGTAGAATAATTGGAAAAAGTGGAGAAGAAATTCATCAATCCTTTTTTCCTTGTAATTGATTCATATCTCCACTTAGAACAACAAATCCAATCCAAGGACAAAATTTTAAATATCAATTGGTACATTAAACTGCTTCTCACTCAAGTGTCTACATTTCCACAATATAGAGTAAAGATGCAACATAGACTATAGGAGGGATATTATACCATCTAGAAATAGCATCTCTAATGGTAAGAAGAATCACAGAAAGTAGATCTATCTACAAATATAATTCTCACAAGCATGCACAAGGAAAAGGCTCGGGCATATGCATTTTGGAAATTTACATATCGCATATGCGTTTTGTAATATTTCATATCGCATATGCGATATATCGCATATGCGTTTTGTAATATTTCATATCGCATATGCGATTTTAACATTACAAAAACGCGATTGCGATATATCGGATATGCGATATAGGTTTCCACAAACCTTAGCCTTGTGTTTGGGCTCGAGCTATCCCGAACGTACCATCAATAACGCATATGCGTTCTTGATTTGCACTTCGGAAGTGCGTTTCTGATTTCCTAAGTGGCATCAAAAAGTGGAACCAACTTCGTGCGAGTGCCCTACTATCATTCTGACCAAGTTTCGATATTTTTCCATGTTCTATATAGACATTCTCAACAAGATGTTGATAGCATTGAAAACACGTGTGAAATCAATATGTGATTAAAGAATATCACTTTTATATCAGTGATGATCGTACACATGATACACATTTTGTTCAACATTGTATTGAATTTTTTTTCTATGATTCACTAAAAATTTGTATAGTTAAATTCTTTGAACATTGGATATGGTCAGATAGATGTGCGGGACAATTTAAATCTTCATGATCATTTTTTTGGTTATGTCGACTTCATAAAGCAATGAACATTAAACATCGTTGGAATTTCTTTGAAACTGGACATGGAAAAGGTGAACATGATGGTGCAGTAGCATGCGTAAAAAGAGCACTTCGAAGATGGAAAATGAACCATTATTCTAGACAATTCCATCAGCTGCAAAGGTTTTCCAATGGTGTAAATCAAATCTAATCCATGATTGTAGTCAACAATCAAAAGATGTGTGCAGCTCTGTACATTATTTTTTTATTTATATTAATTGTCAATTTAAAAAAATGTATGTACTAACATTGAAATATTTGTACACTAACATTAAAAGTTGTCATTTGTGATTTATCATTTACTGTGTAGGTTTTTTTGTCTTGTTGGGGTCCAAGATATAGATAGATCAATACCATACAAATCTAGCACAATACATGGGACTAGAGAACTTGACTCTATTCAAACAAAATCCTTCCAAAATGTGTTTGCATTTGATAGTAGAAAGCAATCATGTTTTTGTCATATTTGCACTGAAAATGTTGATTCTACAGAAGTTTGTGAAAACATAACAAACAACTACATAAAACATTGGAAACACACAGAGATTAATCCAAAAGGGAAAATTCCACTAGCAAGCATAGAAGAATTAGAATTAGAAGAAATAAAAATATCATCTGATGGTGATAGAATTTCAGATCTTATTAGAGAAAGTAATGATGTTGTTGATTGTTCAATGTTGTCCATCACCTTATGTTTATATAGTCAATTTAATTCACTTAAAATCTTCAATGCCAATTGTAATTTGCATAGGAGATGTTTTTGCTGTGATTGCACCTTTAGACAACAACGAAAATGTAAAATATTGTTTGATGAGATGCACTGAAGGAAAAATGAAGTTATTGGAGGACTATGATGACAACGGATTTACATACGAGAGAGGATCAATCATTTTAAAAGGATACTTTTTGCAACAGACCCATATGACTGAAAATTATGTCTACTTTCAGGATTATGAACCTGATGTTATATGTTGTTAGTTTAGTCATTTAGTATGTGCATCTCGAATAAAATTGGTACAAGCTCCATAAAAAAAGAACTTAAAAAATAAAAAAATGGAAACTGTCCAAATATGACTATGAACGGATAATTGAGGACGACATTCCATTGCGATGTTTTTAACTATATCATTTCATGTTTTATGTTAAGACTAGCTATCATGCTCAAATATGAATTGATGTTTTAGAATTCAAAATAATTGTGTACTTAGTCTTTTGGTATGTTACCTTATTAGAAGTCATTTTAATGTTACCTTAGAATTCATTGAACTTTAATTTATTAAAATTCAGAATCAAGTTACTAATATGACCTTAGTAATAAAAAAATATTAGAATTCAAAATCAAGTTTCTAATGTTACCTTAGAAAATTTATGGATTGAGCTATAATTTATTAGAATTCAGAATCAAGTTGTTAATTTTACTTTAGTAATAGAAAATATTCCTATCAAAAATTCCTAAGATTTCTAACCTTTCCTAACATTCACTCATACATTAGATTGCATCTATCAAAACTTCCTAATACCTTACCATAATATGAGTGCCATAACAACATAACATTAGTATATACCGATTTTCCAAAAAAAAGACATTCCAACTTACCAATTTATTTTTCATACCACATGTAATGTCCCAATACTATGCCCACTAAATTCATTATAGTAATGAAATTTTAGCACAAAAAGTGGCTGTAAAAATATTTATTGTTAAAAACAAAACCAATTTTTAGAATCCATTGATAAACTCTAATTGATCTACATAGAACTATATTCCCTTTAAACTATTTTCGTAAAACTAATAGTCCATAAACTATATTTACAATCATACATAAACTTAATAATACATACATTCATATATTTACACCTATCAAAACGTCATAACATTCATAACATTTCCTAACATTCATATATTTGCACCTATCAAAACTTCCTAACATTCCTAACATTAACGTCCTAACATTCCTAACATTAACATTCCTATATTCATTCCTCGTATATTCATTCTTAACATTAGATTGCACCTATCAAAAAATTCACTCCTAACATTCCCACATTCACTCCTAACATTGCATCTATCAAAATATTCACTCCTAATATTCCCCCATCCCCACATTCACTCCTAACATTAACATTCCCCATATATTCATTCTTAACTTTAGATTGCACCTATCAAAACTTCCTAACATTTCTATCACTCTCAACTTCTCAACAACAAACATACATAAATTTAATAATTTACATCCATTCATATATTTGCACCTATCAAAACTTCCTAACATTCCTAACCTTTACATATACATGTATATAATCCAAAAAACAACATCTAAGGTCAATGCACATGTATATAATCCAAAAAAACAATCATGAACATGTGGGTTCAATGAACATGTATATAATCCAAAAAAACAATCATGTACATGTGAGTTCAATGTACATGTATATAATCCAAAAATTATGTACGTGTGAGTTCAATGTACATGTATATAATCCAAAAATTAAGCTCCTCGATGTCCAAATCAAATATAACATATATATCTACATAAAAAGAACAATATAAATAATTCTCTAAATGGAAGTCCACCACTATCCTTGACTAGGGCCTTCCCTTGGACTCGTAACAATCTGCAACATGTATAAAAACAGATTATGAATATCATAAATTGTTTAAATAATTTTAAACTAAAATGAAAACATTAAAACGTTAAACTAATATATCGAAGAACAATTCAATTATTAACAAAATTACCTCCAATTATATATCACAAATCAACTCATATCATATTCAAATTCTAGATGTTAATTCCTCATCTTCAAAGACTTGGCCACTAAAAAACTAAGTTTTTAATAAAGACCTATATGTCCTTAATATTATCTAATAATTCTTAAAATGAAAATAGCTACTCTATTGTTGGATGTATGAGAAATTAATGTAGCAATATCTGTGTTTTTAATGTGTTTTAGATTTTTAAAACTATGTTTTTAATAAATACCTAGATGTCCCTAATATTATCTAATAGTTCTTAAAATGAAAATAGCTACACTATTGTTGGATGTATGAGAAATTACTGTAGCAATCTCTTTGTTTTTTATGTATTTTAGATTTTTAAAATTAATGGAACCAATATCATAAAATATGAAATTAAAGTTGCATTTCTTTATGTCAACTACAAATATTTTTGTTATTCCATAAAATCATAAAAAAATCCCATATGCTAAGTAAACTGATCAGAGTCAGAGTTGATGAGCTCTGCATGGACAGATTTCATCAACTCTATCCATGTGGATAGAGTTAACTTCATCACTCCATGTGGACAAAGTTCATCAACTCTATCCATGGATAGAGTATTCGTTCATGAACTTTGTCCATCGACAGAGTTGATGAAAGAATATCTTCCTTATAATACCTATGAATTAAGATTAAAATTTAAAAAAATGCACAATATCCTAATATAATAGTAAGTATAAACTGTAACTAATAAGCAGTATACAAGTTATATGTTTCTTTTATGATTTAGATTAAAAATACATAAGATCAAACAGATCAGTAATTAGAAAATTTGATGTTTTATGTGTAATAATGTTTTTTTGTTTATGATTTATATAAAACGTACTAAAATACGTTTTGATAAGTAAAGTTATCAGGGAAAGAATTGATGAACTCTGCATGAACTATGTTTTTCTAAGTATAATACATTTTTTTTCTATTTGGACAGAGTTGATGGACTCTATCCAAATGGACAGATTTCATCAAATCTGTCCATTTGGACAGAGTTGATGGACTCTATCCAAATGGACAGATTTCATCAAATCTGTCCATTTGGACAGAGTTCATCAACTATGTCCATTTGAACAGAGTTCTCGGAACTCTGTCCAACTGGACAGAGTTCTTGGACAAAGTTGTTGAACTCTTTCCATTTCGACAGAGTTCATCAACTCTATCCACATGGACAGAGTTCATGGATGACTACCTTCGCCATATACGTATTAACTAAAATTAAAATTATAAGAAATATACACTACTAATTAACATATGCAAACTTTAACTTTGCAATACTACGACGAAAAACAAATATAATCCATCGACTACAACAAGAGATAAATCACATATTCAATGTTTGAGATTATAAAAGGAATTGCATAAACATTTACCTAACAAGGGGCAGCATAGCAAGACCAGACCACAAACAGACCCTCCAAGAAAACACCACGAACACCTCCATCAACTGACCTCCACGAACAGACCTCCACTCCGAACAGACGTCCATGAACAAACCTCCAAGAACAGACCTCCATGCCGAGAGGAAACCAGACAAGTAGCGGGGTGCCAGGATGGCAGATGTACATGTCAGGTGGTAGGGTGGCGTGGATGGGGATGATGGGAAACGACCAACAAATCGGGTGGTGACACCGGTGGCGGTAGAAGCACGGAAGGATGAGGACAAATGATTTCAAGTGAAAATGATGAAAATGAGGCCGCAACTGACCTTTTATGCAGAATAATTATTCGAACGAACAATTATTCGAACGAACAATTATTCGGCCGAACAATTAAGAGGTCGAACAATTATTTGGCCGAACAATTGTTCGGCCGAACAATTGTTCGGCCGAACAATTATTCGACCTAATAATTATTCGGCCGAATACGTATTGAAGCGCCGATAAAAATTACCAGTCGACTATGCGTTTCGTCAAATTAAATGGTTCACCGTTAAAGGTTATTCGACCGAATAAAGGATTCGTTATTCGACTGAATAACTATAATTATTCGGCCGAATAAATTCATTCTTCGTCTGAATAAATATAGTTATTCAGCTGAATAATGTCTGCTATGTTGTTTAGCCACCCGATTCTCATGGAAGTGTTACCCAACTTTGCGTTTTCACCCTAGTACACCCACATAGTTTGTGGCTAGATCACAGCAATAGGGATCAAATGGTTGAGAGATAGTGATGGAATGGAAGACAATTTGGATTTTTGTTTTTATTCTTTATATGCTTATACTTAAACAATTTCAACTCTGATTCATCCATGCCTAGCTACATGTTATCACAAACATTCTTCTTCTTATCCATTTATCAACTATCAGTTACTTTTTCTATTCTTTTTTTAATCTCACATTCTTCTAGTTATCTTCCATGAATTGTTTATTATCCATTCATCATCCATGAGTTATCCAGGCATAACTACCAGTTACTCGTTCATCACCTACCACCACCTATTTTTTATATTCCTTTTTTTTATAATTGTTTATTTTGAATTTCGAACAAGTGCCATAAAATCAATCTTGATAGTACACGTGTCTCATCCTCGATAGATGTTTTTATTTTGAGATTTGGGGTGGATGTCCTATGCTTTTTCATCTACTAATAAGAATGAGACAAGTTTACTATCGAGATTGATTCTATGACACTCGTTCAAAATTCGAAATAAACAATTATAAAAAAAGGAATATAAAAAATAATTGGTATCTAACTCGTAGCAATGCATGGATAAATCATAGCTAATGAATGGATAACCAACATTCATGGAAGATAACTAGAAGAATGTGAGTTAAAAAGAAAAAAAATATAAAAAATAACTCTGGGATAAATGGATAACAAGAAGAATGTCCATGATAACATGTAGCTAGGCGGATAACTCACACTTGAACTCTTTTAACTAAAAGAATATGAGAGATAAAAAAGCTATTTCCAAACTATCTTCGATTCTTTAACTATCTCTCACCCATTGGATCCCTATCGGCCTAATCCAACCACAAACTATGTAGGTGTGCTAGAAATATGAGAGATAAAAAACCATTTCCAAACTGTCTTCGATTCTTTAACTATCGCTCACCCATTGGATCCCTATCAACCTGATCCAACCATAAACTGTGTAGGTGTGCTAGTTATTATGAGCTATAATTTATGTTATATGGAAATCATTTGTTTTATGTTATTGTTTAAAAAAAAATTATTTACATCTCATTGCCTTCCGATTTTCATCATTCATTTTCACTGCAGTTGACTCTAAGAGACTTTGAAGTTGTTCCGTGATAGTTGAGCAGTGAAATTGAAGTTTTGGTTGATTCTAGCTTTACTAGGTGCGATATTTTGATTTGCATTTGAAAGCAATAAGAGCATATAATTATCTTGACAAGATGTGCCATTTTTGTGCAAGAAGAATCCCTCTAGTAGAATGTGGTAGACATTTTTCCTTGGTAGAGTAATTTCGTAGATAATAGAAAAAATTGAAGCGTTTCGTTCAATTTGTAGGTCATGTCTTCATTCTATAGATTTTCTTGGATGGAAATGTTGAGCTTAGAGCGTGCTTTAACTCGAGGATCTTTGAGCTTGGAGGCCTTTAAAGTTGAAGGTGTACATTTGTGGATGAATGGAAAGCTTTTTTATATAAATAAGTACCCGTGTTAACGGATCTTATCGAATGGTTATGGCTTCTAGCCTCTCTGGTGCACTTAATGCCTGAGAATATTTACCTACTAATGAAAAGCTATAAAAATCTATAGTTGTATATTTATGGTGATGAAAATATTTTTTATATAAATATTAGTAATTGTAGGAACAATTTTTATTGGTTGATTATGGTTTATCTGTCAGCAAGTTATAGTCACAATTAACAAATTAATTTTGTAAAGATAGGTCACTGTTAACCATGGGATAAAATATAAAATATTATATCCACTATTCTTCTAAAATATATAATTTTATATCCACTATTCATACCATATTGTTAGAATTAATATAATTACGCAGAAGGTGTATACATGTTAGAATATTGGGGTGGACTAACATCTATGCTTGTTCATCGACAGATGAGAGTGAGACAAGTGTACAAGTGTACTGTCCATATTGATTCTATGGGCATCATTCAAGATTAAATGAGAATGAGACAAGCATACTGTCTAGATTGATTCTATGGCTATCGTTCAAAATTAATAATTAATCATTTAAAAAAAATTAGCTTAATTAACATGTGATAAGTACAGTTATTGATAGTTGTAAAAATTAAAATTAATCTTCAACTATTTGATTATTAGATACAACTACGAGCTTAACTCCATCGATTATTAGATAAAACTATTATCTTAACTCCAATGATACTAGAACTATTAGATTAACTTCAACTCTAATCACAGTTATATTGGATAACTATTGGCTTAACTCTTAGATACATTCTTCTAGTTTAACTCAAATGATTCGAGTCTATCTAATGTGAGTCATGTAAGAGTTGAACTCCTAATAAAATAGTTGGAACTTCTATTAAAATCCTCCAAACTCCTAATAAACTCCCACATCTCGTAGTTGGACATCTAGCTAATATACAGTTCATATTACATGTTTAGGTTTTCCATATAGATATAATTAAGTTTTCAAATCTTTTTAAAGGAGGTTAGTCTAACTCATAATTAACAATTTCAAAAAAATTAAAAATAGCTTAACATCTGATAAGTACAGTTCATGATAGTTGGAAAAAGAAAACTTCAGTTTCAACTATTAGATTATTAGACACAAGTATTCAATTATCATCTTAAATACATTGATGATACAACTATTAGATTAACTTCAACTCCAATCATGACTTTTACTTTAATTACAATTTCCAATATATTAACTTTTAAATTAACTCTTAGATACAACTATTAACTTAACTCCAATGATTCTACAATTATTACTTTAACTTCAACTCTAATCATTGTTATATTGGGTAAGTATTAGATTAACTCCAATGATTTTACAACTATTAGCTTAACTTCAACTCTAATCGTGGTTATATTGGATAACTATTATATTGTTCCAATAGTGATACAACTATTAAAATAATTTTAGATGAACTCCATCTCTTACCATGAGAAGTTGACCTTGATAGCAGTGAAACCATGCACCTAGAACAATCACTTAGGTGATGCGCAAATTATGTGATAGTTGAACTCCATATGGCACTTGGGAGTCGAGTTAATGTGCATAAGGCATAGTCTAAGCTTTATATTAACTTTTAAATTAACTATTAGATACAACTATTAGCTTAACTCCAATTATGATACCGCTATGAGCCTAGCTTCAACTATGAGCTTAACAACCATAAACTAAGTTGTTGTTATATTAGTTTAACTATTAGATACAAGTAATTGACACATTCCTTAGTAAAAAATACATTATCAATATGTCAAATATATGCGTATTTCAAACATATTAATCTTAGTGATATGGTTGGTGCTAGTCACAAAACAAATACTATTGAGTAAACAAACATACAAAAACGAATATAAAAAGACAAAAACAAATTGTCACCACTTTCTTTAACCACCCTTTAATTGAAGCTTATTTAAATCTTAATCAAGATGTATTCAAGCATAACAAGAAAGGACAACTATGAAATGAATTTTTACTCTACACTTTTTAACCAAAAAAAGTCAATATATAGCCATAATATTATGTTGACTATATAATCTATAATCTATGAAAAAAAACTATATTATTTATATTTATATTTTTTTTTATTTTTCAATAACTATTTTTATCACCTGAATGTTTAATAAATAAATAAATATAAAAAGAGAAAGTTAAGAACTCCATATCATTCATTTATTTGTAAAAAATTTCAATTTCCAATCAATATTTTTATTTTTAAGCTTCGTAGCAAACCCTTATTTCCCATAACATTTTTATTTTGTAGAAAAAATACAATAATCTTTAGATATTTTTACTTTTAGAAATAAAATTTAACAAAATATATAATCATTTAACCATAGCTTGTAATTAATTTTACTTGTTCTTGTTTTTTTTTATACATCTTATGATTATACATGAGATTCAAGGTTGTGTGGGCTCAATCGACCGCTTAAGCTTTAGAATGGGCCAAGCTATGGATTTGTGTCTTGATCTGTTGGTGTAATCCAATAACAAGAGTGGTTGCATAGTAACAAGTCCCTGTCTTATGGATTTGTTGCTTTGCAATGAGAGTTGGATTTGTTGTTTTGGTTGCTTTATGGAGTTGCTTTTTTTGCTTTGTGGAGTTTGGTTTTTGTTTTTCATGATCAAATGAATGCTTTGTTTTCCTTATAGAGCTAGTTTATTGTTTGATGCAAATAGATTTTAAAATATTTGTTAGCACAAGGACTATGTAATTACATTGTGCACAGGTTGGGCCTTCACAAAGGCTGCGATTTAAGATTGACAAAAGTTGAATAAAACTTAATAGCGTTAAGTACAAGCTTATCTATATAACCACCATCCTTAAGTCCATGTTTTAAAATTCATAGATCAATATAGTCATGCTCTATGCTTTCACTGAGTGTAGTGCATGCCAATAGAGCTACACTCTATTTCTTGAAAGAAAAGAATAAAGTCACTAAATATGGTTATTAGAAGGATGTTTTTGGTACATTAGCCATTTTTACAACCAAGTAACATAAAAAACGTCGTAAACAGAGTGGGTGACTGAATCCATAAAGATAATCATTTGAGGCCAATTTTATCACAGCTGATGGGTTAATAAGCTAAAGCTGAGCCAACATTGGTGACAGGGATGGATCTCATAACCGAAAGGCCACCTGTAGCCCAAATAGGTTTAAAATTAATAAAAACAAATGATCATCAAGTTCATAGTCTAATGAAGTAAATCATTTGAGGCCAATTTTATCACAGCTGATGAGTTAATAAGCTAATGCTGAACCAACATTGTCGACAGGGATGACTCTCATAACCGAAAGGCCACCTCTAGCCCAAACAGGTTTAAAATTAATAAAAACAAATGATCATCCAGTTCACACTCAAATGAAGTATGCAAAATATAATAGAAAGGAAATAAAACATTCTTTCAACCTGAACTTGAGTTTTCATTGTCGGCATTCAAAGTAAGGTGGAAATGTAATATAAAAACACAAAGTTGATTTAGTCATGAAGAATACTTGGTGGAGGACTCTGTTCTTACAAATAAGGCATTGTCCTACCTCCTTGCCATTTACAACTTTTAAAGGGATAAATGAGGTTTTGTCTCTTCTACCATACTCTTATTCTTTTTAAGTAGAGTATTTTAACATGCTAAATCTACACATGGATTGAAGTCTTACTACTCTTACCACAGTTCTCCATTAATAAATTTGCTCAAATTCCTGTAGATGCAACCCCTCCCCCTCGCCAAGGGAATCTCCTCCTCTTACACAATGCAGATGGTTCGATTTGCTCGCAATATTTCTTTATGACGCAGGTAAGAGCGGATTCCAAAGGGATTTACTTAGTGAACCTCTCATATAGATAGTGTAGTTAACCATATTTACTGGGTAGCCTTGTATAATGCAATTATTAGATTTCTATCTGTAAAAGCAAACAAACGTTTAACGTTTAAATAGATTGAAAAGGAAAGGAGGTGATTTAGATACCAACACCGCTCATTTATTCTTTTTTATTGGAGCTTGATTATTTATATGTTGTTTAGTTGTTTGCATGGGTGTAGGCAGGTATGCAAATAGTTCATATCCAAAGCTAAAAGAATTGCAAGACTTATGACCGATCTGACGCAATTTTTACAATTGAGTCCTCTGGCAAAAAAAAAACTAAGAAACAACATTATTAGTTTGCATGGGTGCATGTAGGTATGCAAATAGTTCATATCCAAAGCTAAATAAACTGCTAGTCTTATAACTGATCTGACTCAATTTTTACAATTGAGTCCTCTGGAGAAAAAAAAATTAAGAAACAACATTATCAAAATTCTATCAAATCTACTTTAAACTGATGAGTAACACACAAAATTATGTCGACACCTTGCAGTTGGCTAAGCCATACTTTTTGGTCCACGCCTACAACTCTGTGCTCCTCGTTATGCGTCTCGAGTCTAAATATTTATTCATCTGACAAGCAGTCGTTGCATGCCATAGAGAAATTTGCTTTAAACTGATGAGTAACAAACAAAATTATGTCGACACCTTGCAATTGGCTAAGGGATACCTTTTAGGCCACGCATACAACTCTATGCTCCTGGTTATGCGCCCCGAGACTAAATATTTATTCATATGGAAAGCAGTCATTGCATGCCATTGAGATATATAACAGCTGGTAGTATGTTCTGGCCAAGTGGCTCATGGTGTGAAACAAGTGTTGGACAAATGATTTCATTTATGTGTTTGGACTACTCAACAGTTCCTGTTCTAGCATCTTTCAATTTAATGCACCAACAACGTACCCTTTCAACCAGTGTATGTAGATTCAAGGGATTTGTAGAGAGCATGAAATATGGACTCTATGAAGGAGTTAAAGCATCTTAGCTCAATCCTCAAACCAGAAACCCTTTGGAAGAAAGGCGAGATCGTCAATGATACCATGGAAATGCACCATTCACTAATTGCAGCCGCATTTCTGAATGGAGTGAATCAACATAATGTTGAAATCAGTCCAGAATTACTTAGAATGGAGTGCATCAACATAATGTTGAAATAAAAAAAAAAAGGCCCAATGCTGGTAGCTTTCATGTTGTGGAATTTTATTGGTACTCTATAATTCTTATATTTTTATACCAAATCATAGCTATCTCTGTCATTACTGTAGAGCTGAAAAATGAGCGGGCCGAATCTTCTTTTAGGAATGTATCATGTGCATCTCGTTGTAGTTTTTATACATACATAACATACCATATTAGGAATACAAAACCAATGTCCCAGGTAAACTAAAACCTTGTAATTAGTGGAAACCATAAGTTTGAAGGCTCTTAAGATTATCATGGCTAATTAGAAGGCACCACAAATGTAACAAATATTACATCGTGCCTTCTCTGCAGCCAATATTAAAGATGGTAATATTTTTTTGCAATGAAATCTATTTAGTTACAATGTAGATGTAACTATATAGGAAGGCTTACTTTCCCCACCCCATGCCACCATACTTCATGAAGCCGTAAAGCATCGACATTTAGGGTATTTGGGTTAATTTCTCTCGAATTAGCCTTTGAAGGTTAGACGTTTGCAGAAAATGTGATGTAGCCCATACCTAGGTGGTAGAAAATTGGTGTCTATGTATAGAGAAGTCAAGGAAAGGAAAAAGATCAGCCAAATGAAGCTTGGCTAGAACAAATTTCTCTTACTCTGAAAGAATTAGCGACTTCTAAATCCTGTATACATCGCATTTAAGGTTCTAAATTTCTTGCTTCATATAAAATTTGAATTCGGAGTTAGATGGGTAGTGATCGGATCTCTACTGGCTAGAATGGAATACCTGCATCAAAGCTCAGATTGGTCGGGTCAAAGATCAGCCCAGAAAAAAAGCGTCACCTGCATCAAAGAAGGTATTCGCAGAGAAATGTTCTCGGCATCAAAGAAGGTATTTGCAGAGAGGTGTTCTCAAGGAGGATGGCATCAAAGAAGGTATTTGCAAAGAGTTGTTCTCAGGGAGGAAACTAGATATTTGGATAAGAGAAGCACACATATTGCTGAGGTGGCTAACAAATGTACCTCTAACAATGCTTACAATGATATCCTCATCATTGGGGACAAAGATCACACACCCTTGGTGAAAAGGTAAATGCACAACATCATTCAAATCAATACTATAAAACAAGGTAAAAATATTTGGTTATAATTTATTTGTATATTCTGACAATAGAATGATGTTTTAAATTTCAAGAAAGTTTTTGTAAATTGTAAAGGGATTCTTTACATTTTGTTTCTTTGAGGAACTTACATGATGCTCTACCTCTCGCTTTCAATTCGTAGCTTATTCCTTAGCTAGAGCATCATGCTCTCAATTCGTAGGTTATTCCTCAACTTCTATGTGGAAGTGATTTCTTCATGTTGTTCCAACTAGAAACTTTGTTTCTCTCCTAGCATGGGAGGAACTTCATTCAATTGTTCTATTGTACTGGGATTTATATTCTTTTTACTCAGGTTGTTGGAGATCCAAGATCTGAAGAACTAAAGTAGCTGTTAAAGATCTGATTGTTGGAGATCTAGATATCTGGAGAGATCTAGATATCTAGATATTGCTAAGAAGCTGAGGAGCTATCTGGAAACTAGTGATTGCTAAGAAGAACAATTAATAATTTTAGCTTGCGCTTCCTGGCGCTAACCTTTAAATCCTATTGATCATATTTTAGTGCAGTTATACAGCAACAAATTTTGCTAAGCCAAAAGTACACCAAATGGATTTTCACCACCCTTACGAAGCTAAGGCTATCTACCTAGCCATAATAACCTTTGTTTATATTTTCTTATATTAAATAGGGACTAAGTTACTATTTCTAAAGAGGGTCCTTTTCCTGGAATCTACAGTGGTATATCAGTGATTCCCCAACGCTTAGAAGAAGCGGTGGTAGGTGGATTGCATGCATGCAATGTAGTGACACCTAGAAGAAGTGGCAGTGTCGTGTAGTCATTATACATGCCTGCGTGACTTGAAGAGGCACCTAGAAGAAGTGGCAGTGTCGTGTAGTCATTATACATGCCTGCGTGACTTGAAGAGGTGGCAGTGTCGTGTAGTCTCTATGCATTCCTGCATGCCAAGCTCCAATCACTAATTTAAAAATATACATGAAAGCATAGTTTAATGAACTATGTACTGTCTATGGCCACTGCTGCATCCCTGAACAGAGGTAAAAAAAAATTGCATAACTTCTTATTATTGCAATGCAGTAGACTAAGGGACCAAACAAATCATGAGTACATAAATGAATAAAGAAAAATAATAGATAGATTTGATATGGAAAAGAATGGAACGCACAACCATTGGAAGGGACCGCCAACAACGTTCTCCACGGTATTCAATATATGCAATGAGTACCTCATATTCATCTTTACTCCAACCTCCTTTTGTTTGTGTGGGGTTTTTCACAGCAAGGAACTCAATCCATCCATTTGGGTTTTTTTTTGCAGCAGGAAGCTAGATGCTTCGACAAACCATTTTTTATTTCAAACTTTGGGTTTTTTCTCTTCAAGGATCTCGACCCTTCTCACAGTTGTTATCCTTCACCAATCCGTTGGCTCTTTCAAACTAAGCCTGCAATGAGAAAACAAAATTGATTGACTATTAAATAAATAAAAAAACATAAAAATTGGTAGTTCAACTGCTGCACTACTGGAAACTCTACCTAGATATCGATGTTTGGGACATGACTACTAAAAGATGATGCTAAGTGAAAAAAAAGAATAACAAGAAATATTGTTAAAGGGATTATTAGTGAACCACTACAACAAGTTTCAGTGCATAAGATACCAAGGAAAACTAAATTGAATTCTGTTAGTTTCAGGAAACTCTATGAATTTGGATATTTTAATGCCCCAAGTCCTAAAGGGAAATGACCAACTACTCCAATTTATAGGTGAGATGCACTAGTACAGCTTAGGTAGCCTTCCTCCCTTGCTCTTCTTTCACTTTTCTTTGTCTCAAGTTTGTTGGCATCCATGTTCTCTTCTATCAAGCCCGAGGGATTATCCAATTGAGTTTTCCAACATGTAGATTTTTCATAAAAGTATTCAAAATCTCCCTGATCAGAGGATCATAGCAGTACAGATTGAAGCTAATGCTAGAAAATTCACTTTTTTAGATAGAGGCACTAGCAAAACCAAAGGCAACTAAGGAACATTGCCGTGATTTTCATCATGGAGCGATGAGATCTTGGGTTTCTGTTAGGAGCGTGGAATAGGGTGAGACACCTGGTTTCCATGCATTGCAATCATGCCACAATAACAATACCAAGCATGCGTTTCCCATTTCCCATTCGCTTTATTGTGCTACTGGGATGATATTATTGAGTTACAAAATTTAATTATATTTTATGAAGTGATTATTGTTTCACAACCCAAGACAAGCTTGATATTTTTCCATTGCAATTCTTGTTGGTAGAGCACCGAGATCATGGGATGGGTGCATGAGATCACTTACTTAGTATTACCATTACCACGCTAAGTGGATGTCGCTTCAAAATAATCTTTGAGAATTAATGTTGCTTCCAACTTCAAATCTCCATTGCTTGAGGCGGTTCTAAATTATCAAACATGGACAGGTGCACTATCTTATGCAGCGCTCTGTACAATCGTCATTCACTTCTCTCTTAGTTTTCTTTTAGAATAAATCCTTGTATGCATTTAAGATTAACAATAAAGATATGTCTACATTTAAAATACAGATCACGCCTTTTATTTTGATAAAATTCTTATTATGATATTGGCACAAAACTGATCAGGTATGGTTTTGTTGGAAACCTCGTTTCCCTATTAGCATCATTCCTCCTATTCCCTGGCCTCCGAAGTTATCCCATCAAATAATTGGAAAAGAAATCCAGTTATTATTCCAAATTCCTAGTCGACCACATGTTCATCCTTCTCAAAAACCATTTCCACCATTCATAGTATACATTTTTTCCCACTACTAAATAACCTTTCATTCAACCTTTTACTCTATCCATTGCAGTGGAACACAACCCTATTGCTTTTATAGTTAGCGAGATCAGCGAGAATCATGGCCTTTTCCTATCCAATAGGTATATTTCCCTCCTCGTCCAGACAACCCTTCTCTTGTAAGCATTTATTCCAAATGGACCTTGTTGAACGAACTAATCAGAGATTGATTTACTGCTAACCGACCCAGATGCAGGGAAATTTGAAGGCAGATATAGAGATGGAGGGGGCTTTATGCTTTTACTACTGATGCTCTTGGAGATCACACCAAAGCAACTAGGCTTCAAAAATCTTACTTTTTAGAAGCTTTTCTATCTATCTATTCATTGATGATTGGCTTCAACTCGGGATTGAATCGCCTTTGCTTTTTCCCAAAGGGCTTAGCATCAGGCATGAATATGATGCAATATGATTTAATCATTGTAAGTCTACAACCTCCGAAATCAAATTATATGAGTTAGCAGTGCCAAGCAACTAAATCCTTGTATCCTGGGAGGAGTTGAATGAACTTACCTCTATCCTCCAGCCTCCAACTACTTCCAAGTCTAATGATTATCTAATATCATTGGGTACCAGGGTTAATGGAAAGTCAATCTACTTGTTTTGAATCTGGGCTCGATCTTGGTACTCAGAAGTATGCTCGAGATAATCCAATTTTATTAGACTGTAAAATCGTAGGCAATTGGTTTTATGTTAGATGATCTTCTTGCCACCAATAGAGTTCTATTTATCTCACAACACTTATTCTTCCAAATAGTTAAATGGAGAACCATCTGATGATTTGAAATCTTATTCATAATTCGTGATAAATCTAAATCTCTGATCATCATCATTGAACACTCGTCGATTCCAACCATTGTAGGGAACTGGAGAAAAGCGATAAACCACCCCAAAATTATACCTGAATCAACTCTTGTAAAAGGGGATATTAGGGTTAGGATAAAAAGATGAAGCAGAAATGGCCATTTACTCATCCATTTGGTTCATTTCCTCACTAATTGATGAGACAGCTGCAATAAAAAAGACTTCAAGGTGTTGTCAATATCCAAGGTTATTTGTAAGAGATCCCTCTTTTATTTCTATATAAGTAACGACCAATTCGAAGTCACTAAATACTTGTGCAATATCTTCTAGGGAATTTCTATGTAGATTATGGGTTTGTGGGATCAATATACCTTACATCAATACTTGGACTTACCTAAAGAGTATTATCGCTATAGAACTGGCTTGGGAAACTTGCCTTAAAACAAAAAATGTATACTGCTTGCCTTATTTTAGAAGCCGACTTGAGAACGACACGGACGACTGCTACATCTTGGTTTATGAACTTAGAATGACCACGGCATAGTGAATTAAGTTTGTGCTTTCCTTGCCTTATGAGGCTTACGACCACAGATAGAACGAGAAAGTAACATAAATAAATAGCATAATTACATATATAAATATTGGCTCCGTGTCAACTAGTTTTTCCGGTATTTATTTAAATAATATATCCTATATCGACGGAAGATGGTTTATACTATGCTTAGGATAGGATATGCAAGCAGGATCGACCAAAGGGAGAGTAAATTTACACCTTGTTGGAGATCACCGGCGAGATTCTATAAGCCCTAAGTTGCTTCCTTAGGCAAGGTCAAATGATCTCCATTAGCAGGATGTGGCATCACCTATGCTTCATACTCGTGGCATCATGGTTGTTTTCTTCCAAATTACATGCTTACTGTTGGGTGAATTGTTGGATCCAATTATTTGCTTTCGACCGGTAAATAAAGTGTATGGGTTGGTGGCACCAATGAATTGCAGATTCTTTTGGCTTCTGTCTCGGCCATATATGGAAACTTTATCTACATTCCAATTCCTTTTGTGATTCCCTCAACATAGAGATGCTTCTTCGGTGGCTTGGTGTCAAGATGTTTTATTTTGTTGGCAAATGGAGCGATATGACTGTCTAGCAATTTTTTTCCTAATTTGTTGATGTCATTAACCTTTCGAAAAAAACTTGTTAAAAAGAAATACATACATGACATTTGTGCAAAATCTACCAGATAAATAAATGAAAATCATGGAATTTAGAAACATGGCAGCTTGTTATATTAAGTTGCTTTATCTCTTTAACTATTCAAAGTATTATATTTCTTATGGCAGGGACTTGCTTCCTTTAGCAACTTTCCTTGTTTAATTTGGCTTTCATGTAGGTGAAAAGACTTATTAAATTTGACACCCTCTTTCCAATATCTTATGAATATTTTTTACACAAATTTGTTTGTCATTTATATACACTTGAAATTAGTAATGATAAGTCTAACAATCATGACAAATCCATCAATGTTGTTGATATGTTGCATGTCTTCTTTCATGATCCATATATCCTTCATCTCCATTCATAGAAGTGATCCAACTTGGCTTTTGCAAATTTTCATCCACTTCACAAATTTCCACATACATATTCTAATTAGCTAGTTTTGCATTAGTTTGTTACTTGTTAGCCCTCACACTTGATATCACAATAACAACTACTTGACTCATACCACCTACATATTCTAATTAGCTAGTTTTGCATTAGTTTGTTACTTGTTAGTTCTCACACTTGAGATCACAATAAAAACTACTTGACTCATAGGATTACCTTGGAAACAAAAAATTAACACACATAATGATAAAACATTATTTACTTATCTATTGAAATGTTATGAAAAATTTTGGAGAGTATTTTGTTGTAGAACCTTTTCCTAATTCTAATTCATGTAGAATTCACCATGAATAGCCCACATAGTCATATCCATGCCATATCTAAGTGGATGTGTATAAGATCTATGAAACATAGAAATCATACATTAATGTCCATTGTAACATTTCCATTATTCATGTTTTTATTATTAAGTATTTGAGTTACACATATGTTCCTTGCATATCCCTTTTTGACTACTTTGCATTCCTTCAAGCATCATATTTTCTCATATGTATTCTTCCACCCTATTGTCGAAATAATGTCTTGATCCTTATCTTGTGCATCATCTTTGATCTTTCCCTGGTTCTTCATCATTTTCCTTATCTAGTTCTTAGACATCCATCTATCATGTACATTTCTTTTTGTGCATGTCCTTACATCAATGTTTCTTCATACATTTCATACCTTCAAAATACACATTCACTTCCTTTTTCACTGGGTTCAAAATATATTTACACATGATTCTTCTCTATGAGTGCCCAATTACACTATCCTTCACATATACAAACATAGTGCATGTGTCCTTACATCAATGTTTCTTCATACATTTCATACCTTCAAAATACACATTCACTTCCTTTTTCACTGGGTTCAAAATATATTTACACATGATTCTTCTCTATGAGTGCCCAATTACACTATCCTTCACATATACAAACATAGTTTGTATGCAACATGTTACATGGTAAGTTAGTATAAAATAATGTAAGGAGATCACACATGTATTTATTTTATAATGACACAAACCATATTATAGATATAGAGAAATATGTAAATACTAAACCTCATTACTTCAAATATAATACACATGTACATAGTATAAATTTTTCACATAAGAACTCTATTTAGGTTGTAGAACATTACTCCAACCCTACTGATTATAAGTGTTGATCAAATTGGTTAAAAATATTTATGATTTCCATCCTATTTATCATTACAATGGTTAATTATCTAACTCTCCATGATATCTTTAGCTATGTCCATGTCCTTTGACCTTCCATTATTAAATATCCATTTTTGTTTCACACCTTTGTCTCCAAAACAAGCAACGATCTAATGATCTGGAGATAATCTTTTCTCATGTGACCACAAAATTATCTATCACATTCTTGCATCATAGATAGTCTCAACATAAGAACCCATGTTTTTCACTAGTTGGAAAATTTTAAGATTGAATGTTTATCTTAAAGTGTAAAATCTTGGCAAATTTTACTAATTCTTAAAATTTCAATTATGATAACTACTTCGCACTATTTTGTAAAGCATTCAAATTTCTAAGGATTTTACATAGTTTCTAAAAAAATTATGTTAATTTTTATAGTAAAATACTTGTATCCTAACAAATTTTGCCCAATAATTTTAGAAACAAATGGAATTTGGTGAAAATGGCATTTCATATGTACATTATGCTTCTACATTCTTATGTGATATCCTTGATTTTTTTCTCTTTGTATGCTCTCCTTGACAAGTGCTCATTTCCTTGATAGGCCCCATCAAAGAATGCCCAAGGGTGTCCTCATTTTAACTATAACAAATTGGCACTCGTCTCCTTGCAGGTAAAGATAGTTTTTTAGCATAGTTAATAAACATATTGACAGCACTAATGGACACAACCTCTGAAGGAATATATTTTTGCTCAAAAATATTTGAGTTTCACGTTGTCCAAATACCCTAGGCTAGGCCCAGGGAATCCTTAAAATAAATCCTCCTTGAAAATCAAAGGGAATTAGAAGATCGCTCCAAAGTTCTATTGGCCATATAAGGGTTTTCGGAAGATTGGGTCCATTGCTTATAATTTGGAAATTCCTCCTTCTCACATTCACCCAGTATTTCATGTCTCTTGTCTTAAGAAAGTGATTGGCACAACATCAGAGCACAAATTGTTTTACCAAAATTGGATAATGACGGATCTATCATTTTGGAGCTGCAGGCCATCCTCAATAAGTGCACTCATCAGCTTCACTCTCAGTCCATCACAGAGGTCTTGATTCATTGGCACTACATGCAATGAGATGATGCTACATGCAAACCACTCCTTCAGATTCACCAATAGTTTCCACATCTAAATCTTTGAGGAAAAAGATTTTCTAAGATGGAGGGGATGTTAAGAACCCATTTCAACCCTCCTCTTTATTTCCTTAGTTTATTTTATTGGATGCATATTCTTAGTAATTCATCTTGTTAGTATGTAGTATTATCCCACATTCATGGGGAGTAATAGTTGTTAAGACATCCAATTAGTATGGTGTATTATCTCAAATTCATGGGGAATAATAATTGTCTATATTAGACTTAGTATATAAGTAAGTGTTGAGGTCAATGAAGGCATCCAAGATTTATTTGTAATGATCTTTCTCACTGGAGGTTTCCCCATCGAAGTGGCATGCGATCAATAAAATATCTTATGTGCCTTGTTATTTTTGTTATATCGTGCATTTTCATTTTTTATTGCAGGAGGTTCTTCACATGGAGGGTCTCTTATATGGGTTAAGGATGGCTATTAAGAAGGAATGGACACCACTAATTATGGAATGTGACTCAAAATCGATCCTATCAATGGTATAAAATCTACACAATGGAAAAAAAGTATTGAAGATACTACACTGCCCCATGGAGTACAGAATAGAGAAATTTCTTTCCTTACTAAGCCAAATCTAGACCTTCTCTTTTAGCCATGTCAAACGTAATGAAAATAAGGTAGTGGATCTCCTAGAAAACAAAGGAGAAAAGGATCACATAAAAAATAGATAAGGTAATCTATATTCATTTGGCAACTTGTAATGGGTCAACCAGTGTGAAATCCATGTAGATCGAGTTATTAGAAACCTGGATGCAGGTGATGGAGTGGCAAGGGATGAAGAATGCGATGATCATGATGCCCCACATGCCTACACATGATAGTGTTTCATGTCATGATTAGGGAGATTACCTCACACTTGGTATTCATTAATATGATGGAGATTGTGAGAGGATGTTATAGAGGATGGTGGGAGGAAACTGAGCTAACGGGTTTGTGCAGGAGAGGTGAAATTATGAGATCTAAGATACTGGAAATTATGGTGGAAAACACTAGCATATTGATTGAGAGTACGAGATACAATTGGGATTGTGGGGAGATTGCCAGAGTCATTATGAGAAGTTATGGAAGCATGGGTACTTATTATGGAAAAGATTCGAGAGTTGGGTGTAAGCATCTCAAAGTTGGGACTTTGGTTATTATTCTCCCTATGAGCAAATATATTTGGTGTTCTCTAATAGCCTAGACTACTGGTGGTTGATGTCGATGGAGACCAAGGGGAGAAGGGATAAGTGAAAAAAATCTAACAATGTTTACAATGATATCCTCATCGTTGAGGGCAGAGACCATACACCCTTGGTTAAAAGGTAAATGCACAGCATCATTCAAATCAATACTGTAAAACAAGGTAAAAATATTTGGTTATAATTTCTTTGTAGATTCTAACAATAGAATGATTTTTTAAATTGCAAGAGGGTTTTCATAAATTGTAAATGAATTATTTATATTTTGTTTCTTTGAGGAACTTACATGATGCTCTGCCTCTCGCTTTCAATTCATAGGATATTCCTTAGCTAGAGCATCATGCTCTCAATTCGTAGGTTATTCCTCAACTTCTATGTGGAAGCTATTTCTTTATGTTGTTCCAACCAGAAACTTCATTTCTCTCCTAGCATGCAGGGAGGAACTTCATTCAATTGTTCTAAAGGAATTTCTTACATGTCTTCTATCTCTCGGCACTCAATGGTACAGAAATTCATTTCTACACTGCCTCCATTAAGAAACAACTTCATTTCTACACTACCTCGATTACAAAGATTCCCTTGAATGAATCCATCCTAGTCATCAAAGAGGCCACTAATCCAAACACAACCATGTTAGCAGATGTGTGTCTAAGATCAACTTTTTTTAGTTTCCAAGGAGATTTTTATGAACAAACCACAGGAGTAGCCATGAAATCACCCCTCTCACCCATAGTAGAAAACCTCTTCATGGAAAAATTCGAGAACGAAGCTCCATAATCCTACCCATTGAAACCAACAAGATGGAAGAGATATGTAGATGACACCAATGTGATCTGTCCACATGGGGAAGTTGAACTCAAGAAGTTCTGCACTCATCTAAATAGTATTTCCACTAACATAAAGTTCACAATGGAACTAGAGGAGAACGAGAGCATCCCCTTTCTTGATGTCCTATTGACTAGAAGAGAAGATGGAACTTTAGGACATATAATTTTCAGAAAGAAGACTCATACTGAGAGCTACCTCCATGCAGACTCTCACCACCATCCCTCTAAGAAAATCAGGGTTATTAATACCTTAGCCATTAGATCCTCAAGGATATCATACAAGGAATACCTTGATGAATAAAGGGACCACCTTAGAGAAGTATTCAAAAACATAGGATACAAGCCCAAAGATATTAGAAGAACCCTAAACAAAGCCTTCAACAAAAACCACACTAAGAAGACAACCTCCAAGGATGAAACCACCAACCCTAGGGCTTAGTTACCTTACATTCAAGGGGTCACGGAAAAAATATCTAGAATCCTTAAGAAGAACAATATCACAACCTCTTTCAAACCCATTGAGACCATTAGATAGAAAATGAGATCAGTGAAAGAGCAAGTTGATCATAGACAATTTAAGGGTGTCTATAGAATCTCTCGTTCTTGCAAAACGAGTTACATTGGTGAAACGGGACGCTCCTTTCAGACTAGATTAAAAGAACGTGGAGCTGATCTAAATAATGGGCGCATTTGCACCTCGGCTCTTGCAGAACACTATGCCAGAACCAAATACCAAATCTGCTTGGAAGACACTAGGATTATTGCTAAAGAAGACCATTACTTCAAAAGGAAATTTAGAGAATCCCTAGAAATAATTAAACTTCCTAACAATTTAAGAAGGGATGGAGGCCTCAAAGTGAGCACGAGTTGGCTTCCACGTATTCTCAACCATAAATAAAAAAGAAATAATTTAAATTAATTAATCTTTTAATTTTCAAATTAATTATTTATTTATTTCTCTGGTCCTAAACTATTTAAGTAATTTCTTAACTATATTAATTTAAAACTCTTTTAATAATTCTTTATATATTTAAATACTTTATTAAAAAACTAAAATTTTAAAATTATTTATTTAAAGTTTAATTTTAATATTAATTTTAATATTAGTATACTATTAACCAAACAATATAATTAAAATTAAAACTAATAACCAAAACCCTATCTTCTTCACCAAAACCCTAATTATTTTTCCACTTAGCCGACATTTTGACTTATCTCTATATCTCCATTATTAATAACCAAGGTCAGATACTCTCCACAAATTGACAAACTCATCCCGATGATGAATCTCGATATGGATTCAAAATGTCGACAACGTGACATTGAAACTGTGGATTCTTTGAAATCAGCTGAAACTAATAACCACATAAATCTCGCAACGAGAAGCTGGTGATCGCTAGCCCTAGAAGGAATTGAGAATGGCCTTTTATATTGCTGTAGCTGGAGTAACAATGCCCATAGCTCCAAGGGTTGAAGAAGGAAACAAAAAACTTTGATACTTAGGGATTGTTGTGGTTCACATACAAGGCTATAGATGGTGCATGTGCATGTGACATAGGTGTTGACGACCTTCAAGTTGTAAGCCACCAGGAGATGAGGACGTGATGGAAACAAATGATATCACTTAAGTCTAACAATCAATGGAGGTACTAACATTTTGTGTTTGCTAACTAATGCCATGACGGAGATAGCATTAAAATCAAAATGAAAAAGCTATCACATATCTCGATGTTTCAATGTTGTTACAGATGTTCTAACCTAAGTTAAAACATGAAAAAGTGAAAATGGCCTCAATATGAGGCCAAATAAGGCCTCAAATTTATTTTTTTCAGATGAAAAAATACCAGTCTTTGTTATTCATATGAATCAAAAGACATCTTTTACAATATCAGAATGATGATATTCTGTTCCCAAGTCCATGCATCTACCATAGTAGATATCAATACAGAGCATCAAAAATATCAAATACAAATCTGCAATATAAGAGCCAGATCCCAGAACCAACAGCAACAACTGAGAGATATAAACTGCAGCCAAAGCAAAAGGAAAAAGTCTGATCATAGCAGACTTTACTCATCATCCCTGATATACAGGTCAGAAAATGCTGATATATATTGAAGATGTACTTCAGACATACAAAATCAAAGCATCGCAAGCTGGCAGGAAGGACTCATCATGGAGCAGCAAGAAGTAATCTATCAATAGCAGGAACCAATGCTGAAATAAAAGAGATATTCAGCTACTCTAAAAGAGATTTAATAATCCTTGATTTACAATCAATCCATCCAAAGATTCTGAGAAATAAACAAGGCCCATATCCATCTTCATGCCTTGCTTAGAGATTTCATCTACCTGCATGTTATGCTCACGATATGTATGTCTAAAGGACACCGGCGGGGCACTTTGAAGCAAAAGTCTAATATCGCGACACTAGTGCATCAGAGAAGGCACATCAAGTGCAGAATTTCTGTTTAACCATGAGATAATAACCAAAGAATCCCCATAAATCAGCTGAGTAGGAATACCCATCAGATAGCTGACTTTTAGAATTGCCTAGCAAGCCAATAATTCTGCTCTAGTATTCGAGCTTCTACCACAGCCCATAGAAAAACTGAAAAAATGATAATCATTTATATAAATCACAAAACCTGAACCTCCAATATAATCTGCTGCAGCACCATCAAAAAATCCGCATGGGAAACATTTAATTGGGTCTGGACCAATAATGCGAGATTTATGAACTCTTATAGGCACCGGAAAGGTATTTAGTAGGCTTTCAATTCTAGCAATCAAAGCTGAGAGGGAAGGATTCTTATTTTCAAAAAGGCAGAAGTTTCTAGTGAGCCAGATTCCCCAAAAAATAAACAGTGGCAGGTAGAAATAAGGGGAAGATTTCGAAATACTAGAGAACCAGCAATCCAAATAGGAGTGTACAGAACTGTAGATGGGGAAAGAGCATTTGAATTTTTTCTCAAAATAAGAGTATAAACGGATCGTGAAAGGGCAGCATAAAAATAAGTGATGAATATCTTCCAGGTTATTCTCACAGAGAATACAACGACTAGGTCCATTGAATCCTCTAGTCTGCAATTGTTCCCAAGTTAATATCTTTTGAAATATCATTAACCAGGAAAAACATTTAATTTTCAGTGGGATAGACAAAGTCCAAGGAATTTTTAGAACTTTGTCATTTAATTCCGAACAGCTATTTGAAATAATACAAGTATAACCTTCAGCAGCAGATAATGGTCCAATATACTTGTGATGAGTCCAAATTAGGGAATCAGTTTGGTCAGTTAGTCGAATACGTCCAAAATCCAGACCTCTAACATAATTTTCCCATATAGTCTTCCACTCACCAATAAGATCAAGCTCTTCAGCAAAGAACCAGTAACCTTTGGCATTTGGAGTCTGATTGCAAGCCTGAACTAAGGAACAAATGCCATAATCCTCTAAGAAGAGTAAAAGAGGAACCCATACCCACGATACGATCAGCACCCAGGAAAATGGATTCACCGTTGCCAACTTGCCAGGAAATGCCTTTGCCAATCCATTTTAAGGTAGCAATGAAGCCCTTCCATATAATAGAGGCATTGTAGAAAATAAAATTCTTATCCCTGAGCCATAAATGAAAAGGCTTATTTTTCATATATTTAGTGGAAATCAGAAGATTCCATATGCCTTTGTTGTTGACTGCCATCCAAAAAGATTTCATTCTCAAAGAAAGACTGAAACTAGGGAGGTGCTTAATACCCCAGCCACCGTGGGAAGTGGGCCGAGCCAATAGATGCCAATCCACTAGATGAAATTTTTTAGTCTTTTCAGAAGATCCCCATAAAAAGGAAAATATTAATTTTCTAAGCTTATCTAGAATAGAAGACGGAATCGGGACCAAAGCCATCCAATATACAGGCATGCTAGTAAGAACAGCACGGATAAGTATAAGCCTACCTCCCATAGAAAGAAACCTGTTTGTCCAATGAGAAATTTTCTTTTCAAATTTCGATACCATCCATAGCCAGTCCTTAACCAGGTAACAATTTGGTTTCAAGAAATATCCCAGATAAGTAAAACCATTCCGAATATCTGCAGACCTATAAGGAAGGATACCTGTAATTCTCTGGAGAATTGTCTCATCAATACCTTTTTGAAGAAAACAAGATTTGTTCACATTAATACACATGCCTGAGGCATCACAGAAAATTTCCAGAATACCTTTGAAGGCCAGCCATTCTTCATCAGAGCCCAAACAAAAAAGAATCACATCATCTACAAATAGTAGATGGGTGAGGGAGAGCTTTGATGATATTTTTATACCTTTAACCTTTCCGATCCGCTTAGCTTCCTCAATCAAGAGACTAAGCCCTTCTATGACCAAAATGAATAAGAGCGGAGATAAAGGGCAGCCCTGCCTTAGACCCCGCGAAGCAGGGAAAAAAGAGGAAGACGAGCCATTAATTAGAACAACAAAATTGGCTGAAGATATGCAACCCAGGATCCAATTAACTCTAATAAGGGGAACCCCAATTTGAATAAGTAAGAGACGAATGAAGGTCCAGTTAACTCTGTCAAAGGCTTTAGATAAATCCAGCTTGAGTATGAGGGCACATTTATTTTTGGAATTGACTAAGTGCAAGACTTCCTGGGTAATAGCAATGGGTTCCCGGATCAGTCGATTTTTAAGAAAGCCAAATTGTTGAGGAGAAATGGAAGCATCCAAAAAGGGTTTAAGCCTCAAAGCTGTAACTTTGGAAATCAGTTTATAGCAGAGATTACATAGGGAGATAGGACGATAGTCAGCGAAAGTAACAGGTAGATCAGTCTTGGGGATAGGAGCTAGAAAGGTAGAATTTAGAGCCGAAACCACTCTGCCTGAGGTTCTAGCTGATTCCACCACATTGACAAGGAGGGGGACCAATAGATCAAAAAAGAACAAAAAGAACTCGACTGGCCAACCATCCGGACTTGGCGCTTTATCTTTTTTAAATAGTTTAAGAGCCCCTTCTACTTCCTGAATAGAAACAGGTCTAGAAAAGGAATCTTTATCCTCCATGCTGATAAAAGTGGAAAAAAGACGAATTACCTTCAGCTGAGATTCCAGATTAGTCATCTTATCATCTTCAAACAACGTCTTAAAATGTTTCATACCCAAGGCTTTAAGACTTTGATCATTAGAAACCCAAGTATCCGTCTCATCTTTTAGAATCCAGATAGCATTTTGATTTTTTTGAGCTGTAGCCACAGCATGGAAATACTTGGTATTAGCATCTCCCTTAAGAACCCATGTCATTCTGCTTTTAAGTCTTGCAGTAGAAATTTCATGATCAGAAAATTTTTGTAGAGCATCTTTTAGAGAGCACAGCTTAAGATGTTGTTCATGGTCGAGTATAGCTGACTCAGATCAAAGGAGAAGAGAGCTAATTTCCTCTTCCAATGCAGCAGACTTATCCTTTATTTTTATAGCTTCATCTTTAGTCCAATATTTAACCTGATCTTTAAGTAGGTGGAGTCTGTAGTAGAGATCATACATGGCATCCTAAGAAGGGTCCGGTTGAATATTGGACCATTCAGAGCGAACCATTTGAACAAATTCTTCATTTTCTAACCAAGTATGATTAAATTTAAAAGGATAAGTTATGGGGTTTTGTTGGCCTATCCACTCTAAAACAATAGGAAAGTGGTTAGAAATCCCACTTCTGTGTACCCAAGCTCTATACTTTGGCAGAGAGCTGATCAGCTGTTCTAACAACAAAAAACGATCCAATATTTTAGATATACCTTCTTCCCCCATCCTCCCATTCCTCCAAGTCGGACCCACACAGGGAGGAGCAACATCCACTAAATTGTGATCAGAGAAAAGATTCAAAAAATAAGGACCCAAAGGATCTGAAAGGGCTTTTGATCCCTAGATTTCTGAAGCATTCAAAGTAAGATTTAGATCCCCTGCTAAGATGAGATTAGGCATAGAAACAAATCCTCCCGAAGCTGCAGCTTCCCAAAAAGAAGTACGATTAAGGTAGGGACCATAACAGTTTAAAATAGAGAGGTTTAGGGAAGATCCCCTGACCGAAGCTTTTAGCAGAATACCAGCAATAGTTTGGAAGGATTTGCATTTAATGATTTTAGGATTCCAGCCAGAGAGAATGCCACCAAAGAAGCCATTTGAACTCAGAGCACAAAACTCCCAGCCCGGGCAGAGCTTAGAAAAAGCATATAAATCAGGATAAGTACTAGTCATAGTTTCTTGTAAAAGGGCAATATCAGGAGAGAGAGATGATAGTAGATGACGGAGGATTTTTTGCTTGGCCAGACTCCCTAGGCCACGAACATTCAGGGAAAGGATGTGCATTAGGAAACTGAAGAGTCAGGGGTCGAAGCTCCGAAGAACCCGATGGGAGGATGAAGAATGTGAACGCTCAGCAGCTTTTAATCTCTCAGAAAGGGGAGTGTAAGGAGCCTGGAGTGAATCAGTATATTCATGGGGGGGTTTTGTAGACTTTTTCTTTCGCCTAATAGTAACATTCTCAAAGCGGATTAAATCTAGGGGGAGAACCGAGGGGGAGAGAGGTGTCTTATCAGAGAAAATACTTAATGATTTTTTCAAAGAGGGATCAGCAAAGGAAGGAGAAACTGCAGGACTAATAGGGGGTGAACCAGAGGAAAGGGCCTAGTCTGACCCGAAGTGGAAAGAGGGGGGAAGTCAGCCTCAGTAAAAAGAGGAACAGGGGATAATTCTGACAAAGGGGTAGAAGGGGGAACAGTAATGTTCTGGGCATCAGGAGAAGCTCTAGCTTGTATTGGAGCTGAGGGGGAAGAAGGAACATGCTCCTGAATCAATGACTCTGACAAAGGAGGATCCAACCGGTTAGGCTCCTTAGGGGGAGGAAGGCCTCAAAATTGCCTATGGGTTGAATACAAATTTTTATTGGTTGAATGCATTTTTTTATTATTTGAATAAATGTTATGTTACTCAAACTTAGGATATTTCAGTAAAACTTATTTTGGTTTTCGTGTAGATTAATTGAAATGGTGGCAAGCCTATTACAAGAGGCAAGCCGATTACAAGAGTCCCTGCTAGCTAGGCAGGGACTAATAATAACAATATTGCTTTCTTTTATTAGCATGGAATTAGCTTGCACCTTTTTGTCTTATTCGATCAAAAATTTATTTATCGATTTGTTCAAGGAGAAGTTTATATATTATAGATTCAAATTATTATACCTCCTTAGGTAGGTATATTGCAGGCATTTTTTAAGTTAAACAATTATGACTTGAATTAGACTTGAATTAGTGTTGTTTTCCATTGCAATGTTTTAAATTATTTCATTTATTAAAGTTGCAATGTTTTTTAATGTTTTAAATTATTTTATTTATTAAAGTTGTTCTTAATTGTAATGTGTTTTAATGTTTTAAATCATTTTATTTATTAAATAGAATTTTTTTAATTAAAATTAATTTTCATAATTTTAAAATTTTTATTTTTTATTAATTTAAATATTTCAATTGACAAATTTTATTTTGTTCATAAAATAATATTAATTTAAATTTTAAAAAATTAAAAATTAATTTGTTTACACTACTTTTATCTACATTAATATAAGATATGAAACTTGTATGAGGTTAAAAATTAATTTTAAAAAAAACTATATGAAGTCCACTAAAAATTAATTTAAAAAAAACTACACAAAGCCTATGTGGCTATGGTATTTAATATGGAGTAAGCTATTTACTTGATGATTTGCACTGGGCCCACTAGATGTCACTATTACATGATTTATATTTGGGGAAAACTCAAACTCAGGGAGAAAGCCTTTCCTCCATTAAATGTAACATCATTCATAAGAATCTGTTTTCAATAAGTGTAAATATATTTTGTATATTTTCATCTATTTGTTTGCCATAAGAGTAACTAAATTTTGTATATTTTCATCTGTTTTGTTTCCCATAAGAGTGAATGAATTTTGTATATTTTCATCTATTTTGTTTGCAGTATGATGAAATAAATTTTGTATATGGAAATATATTGCAGTACTCTTGAATGGATTGGTAATTAAGGTTGAGGCCACTTGGGAAAAAAGCTTCCTCCATAGGTTTGAGTTTTCTCCAAATATGCATAAAGTAATACTTGTTCAGAATCGGATGCAAATGGTCGGATAAATAACTTACTCCATTTATTACTGTACTTCATTCATATAAATAATATTCAATAAACAATATTCAATGCCATTTACTTATTTAGTTACAAAATTTATGTAACCTTAAAATGAACAATTTTCAATCTACCACTGTACGAAAGTAGGTTGCAGATCAAAATCATTTGTATTTTTCCGGTGATATTAGTTTTCAGAGATATGTCTTACTAAGATATGGACCATCCCCTTGAGCCATCCACTTGTCTTACGTCTTATAAGATATGTCTTAATTTTAATATTAAGTAGTTTTTAAATCCTTAATTCACATTTAATAATAAAAAACATATCATTTAGTAAAAACTAAAGACTTTCTATATAAAAGAAAAAGTGTTGTGAAATTTGTCAATCTAATTTTAATTATGTATATAAGATATTCTTGCATCAAAACTATTACTCACATTTATATTTACGCCGATAGGCGTCTATCAGTGGTATTTTGGGGGGAGATGGACTTGCTTGAGCGGATCATCAAGATCCTGCAAATCCCGCCAAGTGGATGCTCAAGATCTTCTGAATCGTCTGATCTTTTAACAGCCGTAGAGTTAGGAGATTGCATCAGTTGTTAGGCACCATGAGATCAGGAGATGAGTGCAGTCTGTTAGCTGTTAGCCGCCAGGAGATCAGGAGATGCGTGCAGTTTGTTAGGAGACGTGGCCGTGGGGGAGATAACTGTGGAGAAGCAACCGTCGCGGAGATACCTGGAAGCGTGGAGGAGATACACGTAGAAGAGTCTGTTAGCCTCCGCCGAGTAGTTTATTAACCCGCAGAGGAGATACCTAACAGTTTTGCCGTCTTGAGCATTCGCATTCGCAGTGAGATCAGAGCATTCACAGTCTAGGAGCATTCACAGTGAGATCGCAGCATTCGCCGTCTAGGAGCATTCGTTGGAGCGCCTGTGCATTCGCCATCTTGGACCGCCTGTGCAATCGCCGTCTTCGTCGTCTTGGAGTGTTCGCTGGAGCGCCTGTGCAGTAGAGGTAAGCTTCTGCTCATTTCCCTCCCTTTGCTTTCCCGACCTACAAAAGATCAAAACGCAACACAAATATTAGGGTGCTGCAGATCAAAAGCTTGGTAAGAAGATATAGAAAATATGTGCACTTGAAACAAAATACTCACCGCAAAGACTGAACTCGCGTTAGGGTTTGCTTCGTTGTATTCCTTTCGCCTGCATTTAAAAAACTATATCATTGTGTCTTGCTTAAAAAACAAAAATCATATTACAGCTTGTAGTGTGACAGTATTACAGCTTTTGGAAGTTTTTAGCTTCTGGTCCTTCGAACCCGCTAGAAGCGTGCGACATCCACACTTCCACTCACCTCGATGCTGCACAATTCGATATCGCAGTTAATTTCTTGAATCCATTTCAGACTATAGTTAGGCGTAGATGTACACTACTGAACGAATAAAATAATGAAACTGTGAGCATTTAAATTAGACCTAAGGATCCAAGGTTCTACGCTACACATTCGAGTTCGACTTCTTTATAGACGATAGACACTAGAGGGAAATATTGAGTTTCTGTAACTAACCGGGCCGCTCATTGCCCTGCTTTCCCGACTTACAAAAAAGATTAAGTTCATGTAACTAACCGGGTCACTCATTGCCCTGCTTTCCCGACCTACAAAAGATATAGCAAATATGTGTAGTTGCCAGCCTTGAAGGCAGCTTGCAGTGTGACAGTATTACAGCTTTTGGAATTTTTTAGCTACTGGTCCTTCGAACCAGCTAGAAGCGTGCGACATCCACACTTCCACTCACCTCGATGCTGCACAATTTGATATCGCAGTTAAGTTCTTGAATCCATTTCAGACTACAGTTAGGCGTAGATGTACACTACTGAACGATTTAACTCCATTTGTTGTGTAGCAAGAAAATTAAAAAGAAAGGAAATCCCCAGGCCATATCAATTACCTGGTAGAAGAAAAGCTCACACACCTCTATAACATGCTGTCATCAAAACAAGGGCAGGTGTGCACTGTATCTGCAGGGCCAAATTTATTAAAAACAAAATCGTAAGGTCACCATTTTCCTCATTTGCATTGTCTCACGAAACAAAGAAGTCGTCAGGACTAATCCTATCTGTTTCTAGGGTTTTACTTATTCAGTATATGATATCAGGAATTTACACGTTGCTAGGGTTTTAATTAAAGGTCCAAGATTCCATGCTTAGTTGTACAGTATCCCATAAGCGCTACCTTTGTTTGATGGAGGACACATTGTCACCTTCACATAATTAATGTGAATAGACCGGCCATCCCCTGCCAGATCACCTTAGATGTTCAGACTACAGTTAGGCGTAGCAGCTATAGGCTGAGGACCTAGATATTTGATTCTATCAATACCATGGCTTCTTCCATGTTCTTTCTAGGGTTTAATATCAGAATTATGGCGCATTATGTCTGACTTGACTTGTACACAACATCAAACATACGGCATAGTCAAGAAACATACGACATAGACCATACAGGTCGTGCTTGAGGAATGACTAACAACTCTTGACTAATAATTGTATTCAGATATAACCTATGCAACTAGATATGATTATAAATACCTCTATAAAGTTTATTAAAGTCACTATTGAATTGATCATAGTCAAAGATTGTTAGGTGAAAATGGCTCTTATTGAAAAATAACTTGAAAGTTTATAATTGTGGAATCCAAGAATTACTTTTTATACACATTCATCATAAGATTTGTTGTCAAAGTGCCACACGTTATCAAACAACACTAACTAAAGGTCTTTAACCAAAATCCTTTGACACACGTTATCAAACAGCAGTAACCAAAAGAAACTTGGAAATGTAGGATGTAAGGGAGATTCTTAATTCGATTGATTGAATATGTATGTGATTGATTTTGCGTAGGACTCCTTTAATTCCGGTTCACTAAGATAAAAATAACAACTCCAGTCAAAATAAAGCATTGGTTATTTCGGCGTTTTACTTTTCAACTTCAGCCAAAATTAAAATCACAATTTGCAATTTTGTAATTTCAGCATAATCACAATTTTCTTTCCTGGCCAAATTTTGAAACTATAGAAAAGGGTTTTAAAGCAATTCTTCTTCTACCAAATTCCAGCGAACTAGAGATGATTTAATTGTCTAGTATACTTATTCATAATAGTTTATAGCTTATATACATGTAAGTACATTAGTATAGATCTATTTTAAAAAAGATTTACCATAGGTTGAAGATCTCACATACCTCAGTTGTGAACAGAATAAATAATTCACTATACGAGGATTCCGTTCATTATTGGAGCATTTACATTTATAAACTGTAAAGTATTGGGATAGCCACATACTAGAAAAGTAGCTAATAACGATCAAGAACGTTTCACAAAACTAACTAATCATGATCATGAACGTTACAGAATGGATTATCTGAACAGAACGGTCTAATAACTTTATTGTAGATAATAAAATAAAAGCTTTTAACCTTCCAAAACCTGTAAATATCGAGCAAAGATCAAAATCCATTTATATGTCGATTAACTTTTCAGAGAGTCTTTTTTTTTTAAACTTTGCCAAACGAAGAAGTCGTCAGGACGAATCCTATCTGTTTCTAGGGTTTTACTTATTCAGTATATGATATCGGGAATTTACACGTTGCTAGGGTTTTAATTATTCAGTGCATGTATCAGAAATTTAAAGGTCCAGGATTCCATGCTTCGTTGTACAGTTTGTTTGTCTTTCAAGGTTTTACTTTATGGTATCCCATAAGCGCGCTCTTGCCCGGCGCTACCTCTGTTTGATGGAGGACACATTGTCACCTCATGAGTTATCATTCATTATGAATCCATATTTTGAAATCTACAAGGCTGGGTTGGTGCATTCACATAATTAATGTGAATAGACCGGCCTATTTTCCTTTTGACTCAAGCCATCCCCTGCCAGATCGCATTAGATCTTGTAGCCATTATCAAGTTGTTTTCCATCTTCAGACTACAGTTAGGCGTAGCAGCTATAGGCTTAGGACCTAGATGTACACTACTGAACGATTTAACTCCATTTGTTGTGTAGCAAGAAAAGTAAAAAGAAAGGAAATCCTCAGGCCATATCAATTACCTGGTAGAAGAAAAGCTCACACTCCTCTATTACTGCTATTCATACATGCTGTCATCAAAACAAGGGCAGGTGTGCACTCTATCTGCAGGGCCAAAGTTATTAAAAACAAAATCGTAAGGTCGCCATTTATCCTCATCTGCATTGTCTCACCAAACGAAGAAGTCGTCAGGATGATTCCTATCTGTTTTAGTATATGATATCGGGAATTTACACGTTGCTAGGGTTTTAATTATTCAGTGCATGTATCAGGAATATAAAGGTCCAAGATTCCATGCTTCGTTGTACAGTTTGTTTATATCTCAAGGTTTTACTCTAGGGATTCTATACGGCATCCCATATTTTACAATAACCTATGGCTTCTTTCCATTTTATTATGATCTTCAAAGGTTCCTTTTAAGGTGCATCTGAAAACAGTGGGGAAAATCGACTTTTCGTAGTTGAGATTTCAACAATCGCAACTTCACAGAATACAATAGGAGTGTTTTTTAAGGACAAACTTAAAATTGGCCATTCTAACTCTAATATATCAAATTCTAATTATAGAGAAGTTCTCTGTGTATGAATATATTTTGGTGTAGGAATGGATTGTTATATAGAATTTTGGAGAGTAGAAACTGTGATCACAGATGACCAAATTTGCACGCCACGTTAGAAGGAAAAAACATAGTGGACGACGCGCGTTTACTTTGATTTTATCAATACCATGGCTTCTTCCATGTGCTCTCTAGGGTTTAATATCAGAATTATGGCGCGTTATGCCTGACTTGACTTGTACACAACATCAAACATACGGCATAGTCAAGCAACATACGACATAGACCATACAGGTCGTGCTTCAGGAATGACTAACAACTCTTGACTAATAATTGTATTCAGATACAACCTATGCAACTAGATCTGATTATACATACCTCTATAAAGTTTATTAAAGTCACTATTGAATTGATCATAGTCAAAGATTGTTTGGTGAAAATGGCTCTTATTGAAAAATAACTTGAAAGTTTATAATTGTGGAATCCAAGAATTACTTTTTATACACATTCATCATAAGATTTGTTGTCAAAGTGCCACACGTTATCAAACAACACTAACTAAAGGTCTTTAACCAAAAGCCTTTGACACACGTTATCAAACAGCAGTAACCAAAAGAAACTTGGAAATGTAGGATGTAAGGGAGATTCTTAATTCGATTGATTGAATATGTATGTGATTGATTTTGCGTAGGACTCCTTTAATTCCGGTTGACTAAGAAAAAAATAGCAACTCCACTCAAAATAAAGCATCGGTTATTTCGGCATTTTACTTTTCAACTTCAGCCAAAATTAAAATCACAATTCGCAATTTTGTAATTTCAGCATAATCACAATTTTCTTTCCTGGCCAAATTTTGAAACTATAGAAAAGGGTTTTAAAGCAATTCTTCTTCTACCAAATTCCAGCAAACTAGAGATGATTTAATTGTCTGGTATACTTCTTCATAATAGTTTATAGCTTATATACATGTAAGTACATTAGTATAGATCTATTTTAAAAAAGATTTATCATAGGTTGAAAAGGATTAAATCTTTTTAATTGCAAACTTTTTTTTAGAGTGAAAATGTTGAGTAAATGTGAACAAAATGTTTATGGTTCTAATTTGTAGGCTTATATATGTGATTCTAAAAAAATATTTTAAATCTAAATTGAGGCTACATGTTATTTTTTATAACATTTTTTTTTAAAGACACGATATTAGGTATAGGATGAGCACATAAAAACTTACACATCTCCCGCATCTCCCGCATCTCCCCCTACTAGGTTGTAGAATGGGCCTCTTCAATGCAAAGACTCACCATGTAAGAAGTAATATCAAGAGGGTGTGCCTAAATGTAGTCACACTTAATGTGTAATTGAGCAACAATCATAATTTTTTTTTTTTAAATATTTGGTGGTTTAAAGAATGGTTATAATTAGAAAATAAGAATACAAATTTGATTATAATGAAATTGTCAAATTTAAATTGTAAATCTCACATCTTAGTGAAAAGATTTATGGTGATCTATATTTTTTTTTGTGCTTTAGTTATATATATATAGATTTAGTTTTTTATGAATGTTTATATTTTTTTGTGCTTTAGTTATATATATAGTTATTTATGAATGTTTCCTTGATTGTTGTATTCTGCAATATATATTTGTAGATGTAAGCCCATCATTAAGAATCCTATATATAGTTATTTATGAATGTTTCCTTGATTGTTGTATTCTACAATATATATTTGTAGTTGTGAG
>LPNX010284312.1:10795-23807 GCA_001517045.1 Pseudotsuga menziesii | reverse complement strand
GTTTTGTTATATAGCCACAAATGGATCCTACCATCTGGAGTTTGTTGCCAATGGAGATATTGGAAATGATTTTGTTGTGGGTTCCTTTTTCAACATTGATCCGGTTCGCATCAACTTCTAAACATTTCTAGGCACTTTTGTGGCAACGAGCATTTAGAACTTCTTGGTTGAACAATCACATAGCTGAAGTTGGTTTTTTTGTTGAATTCTGGCGGCCATACGAGATTGAAATACTATATAATTTTATAAATTCTGTGGGCCACACATCTTTGTTGCATATTACCAATCCAGAAAACAATTGGACAATTGAATGCACAGCTGGTTCAAACATTTTGCTATCAAAGTTTTGTCCATTGCCAGGTCACAAGAGCTACTCTATTATTAACCCATTCGAAAGACAGTTTTTATATATAGGCGTGATTGAAATTGGAGTGCTTGGATTCTTCACACTCATAAGCAACATCGGTGATCGGAAACAGGGATGGATAGTTGTTCGTCATGAAGAGAACATACATGGTTCAAAATTTTTTGTTTCCAGCAATGTGAATAGAGATTGCAGAGAAATTGATGCAAATAGCTTCATTCCAACCCCTCCTAAAGATGCAGTTCTTTTTAACGGAAAAATATATTGGATACATATGAGAATCATTTCAGAGGAAGATGCTCTATATTCCTATAGTATGTGGTCACTTGAAATTGGATTGAACAAATGGGGTAGTCATGCAATTCATACAGGACGCATCAAACGATCCATGTGTTTGACTGTACATCAAAACCAAATGCTATGTCTTGTGAACGATGGTAGGACAACTATATGGTCCATAACTGAAATGATAGATCTGAGGATTAGTGCATCTGCAATTGAAGAGGTGCACGGGTTTTGGATATTTGGAAGAGATTTGAGATGGACCCTTTTAGAGGTTATGACATTCGATATAAACACACGTTGTCCAAGGTACCTTCCATTTCGGGCTCTGGGGAGTTTTATTCTCATGTGTAGGTATGGCCAAACCCCGTACATATATTATGACCTCAACACTTGCAGGGTTACTCGTGTAGGACCCGATGAAGGATCCTTGCTCTGAAGTCATGGATTGCCTTTGCCAGTAGACATCCAATGTACCAACATTGTAATTTCTAGAAATTTTTTCCTTCTAACTCCAAGCATGAAAGCATTCGAGGACTTACTCCCTTTTCCTACAAATTATGATGAGTCGTTGGACCATTATGGCATGTAAACAATATGCAAAAAAAAAAATTCTTTGCATATTTTGTGAATTTTGATCATCTTTTTATATCATCTACATCCATGTAATCATTACATATATACCTAAAAAATTATATTGCACCAAATCATATCCATTGTGGATGCTAAATTTTATTGCAGTGTATGTTTTTTTTGGCGATCATATTAACATGTCGTCAATTTTTTTTTTACTTCAATTGTACAAGTAACATGCCAAAAAAAAATTCGCTTGGTCTAGCACTTTTAAATTATACTTATGCCTGCAAATAAAAAACTGTGATTTATGATTATTTGGAACTGGAGGCATATTTTACATCAATCCATTTGCTAACCGATTCTCTTATTTTGTGTTATAGAAATGGACATGGTCCCTGCGATTTGGAAATCTCTGCCATTAGACATACTTGAAATGATCTTTCTTTGGTTGCCTTTATCTATGATTATTCGTTTGAAAATGGTTTGCAAAGGTTGGAATCATATTGTGTCCGAAAACAATTTCATCTCACAATGGAGACACAATCAAACAAAAGAATATGGAGTTTTGGTTGGTTTTGGCTCTTCTGGTAGACATCGGTTCGTTGGCCATTACATTAGCCAAAAAGGAAAATGTTCATCTCTTTCTATGCAATTCCTAAACAACGACTACAAAATTGAATTCGCATGTGGTTCAATTGTTGCAGTTTCATCCCCCAGTATCTTATATCGAAAAAGAAACTACTACATCACCAATCCATTCACAAAGACTTGTACATTTGTAGGGTCTCTTGGACTTGGTCATTGGGGTTTCTTTACATTGCTGAAAAATTTTGAGCAACAAAAATACCATTGGGTAGCATTGAAACATATATATGCAGAGTTTCAAACAAAATATTTTATTTCCAGCAGTATTCATATGCAGTGGAGACAAACATGTCCTGTCGATGGCGATGTTTTGCGGCCCAAAAATCCCATATTGTATAATGAAACAATGTTATGGGTGGATAGTCATGTGGTTTCTAGAGATAATCATATATGTATATACAAGCTATGTTGGATAGATCTTCAGGATAACAAATGGGGGTTCCAGTTTATTCCACACTCGAATTCAACATTATCGATTAGCCTAGCAAGTTATCGCATTGAGATTCTTTGTTTTATAAATGATGGGAGAACTACAGTGTGGTCTATAGAACCAACAAAAAATCAATATGGTTCAACAAATTCTTCGATAAGGATTGGATGTTTAGAAGGTGGATTGCGATGGAGCATCATGTCTAATTTGACCTCGGGCATTAATGGCAAATGCAGGGGGTATTTTCCTGTTGCAGCACTTGATAATTACTTGCTCATGTGCAGATACGACCGTCTTACTTTTGGTTTCTATGACTTCAACAACACACATTCTAATTTTGTAGGCGAGGATAGAATGTTGGATTCTGTATTATCCAAACTTGAAAATCAAACACACTTAACTGTTGTTGAGCTTGTAGACAACATATCCATCATTCTAAGTAGCCCAAACATGGATTCTATTGAGGATGTTTTTTCGATGGGATAATATAAACATATATGGCATGCAACTTACATGTATGTTATGCAAGTTGACATGTTTGGGCACGGGTCTTAATCATACCTATTCAAAATATTTCTTCCCAACCTACTTTACCGGATTTTTTGCAGTCAGTGATACATATGGAATTTTACTTACCTGTACTTATGCAAATCGACATCTTCAATAGTTCATTACCATGCTTATTGGATTTGTCTCTTCTGATGTTTGCCAATTTAAATTCTTTATGAAATAGAAATTATTCATACATGCCAATTTTTATTTTCTTGTATAGAACACTTCATTACAATATTATTTTATATCTTGGCAATCTTCGGGAAAACAAATATTATAAGTTATCATTTGAATAAAATTTTAAAATCTTCGAAATATTAAAAAATAATCTTTGAATAAAGTTGAAAACTGTTATGTTTGTGTTTCTTTTTGCTATACCTGTAACATTACTTTGTACAGTAAAATGGTTTCACATAAACTAATTTTTTTATGCTCGTGTAGATATGTCGTCAGACAAAAACAATAATTCGAGCAGTGAGAAGAACTTGATGGAAACATCGCGTCATGCAAAAAATGAATCCTCGCGAAAACACTATAATAAAAAAAAGGAAGGCATTAATAGGAAACGTCGTTTTGTATACCAAGAGAATAGTGAGCAAATTGGCGAACAGATAAGAGAACGACATGGTCCTTCCTTTGCAAATGTCATTGATTCTCAAGGGGAGCCCGCTAAATTCCAACGCATATCTGATATAATGAGGAGATCAAATCACCGAAGTCAAATTATATCATCACATCCAACATCTAGCAACAACTGTAGCGAAATGTTGAATGAAGTTATTGAACCTTTCGTGGGTCATACTTCGGGTGAAACGTTTTCTAATCATGGCATCAAGGTATAAGGATTACATTGGATTGTCTATATTTGAAAAATTATTTATCTGTACAATATAGATATACTTACACACATGTTCAATGTTCAGTGGATGTTTAATAAGCGTTATGTCGCATTGTGACGTTTAACACAGTTTATGTTAGATATCTTAATGTTATGTCGCATTATGTTGTTTATCAAGGTTTACGTTTCAGTGCAACATTATCAAGGCTTATATCACATTACGACATTAAATCATGGTTTGTTACAGTGTTTGGTTGGTATATGTCAACACAACCAAAGATGTGACACATTAATATTGCGAGAGTGGGCGTTTAATAAGCGTTCTGTCGCATTCTGACGTTTATCCCAATTATGTTACAGTATCGACATTAATCAAGGGTTTTGTCACATTGTGACGTTAATAAGCGTTTTGTCGTATTGTGACGTTTATCATAGTTTTGTTGCATTAGCGACATTAATCAAGGGTTTTGTCACATTGTGACATTAATAAGCTTTTTGTCGTATTATGACGTTTACCACAGTTAAGTTGCATTAGCGACATTAAGCAAGGGTTTTGTCACATTGTGATATGTCTTACTAATTGTAATATTGCGACAAATTATTTCAATGATATCATGTAATTAATTACAAATCGATATTAAAATAAGTACTTGTGAAGGTATTAAATAATAAAGTATGCTTAAGATATAAAATAAATAATATTGGATGTAATTAACTTCCTGATATATTTTTCATATATATTATAGGGAAAAACATTGTATTAATAATATTTTACTTTTTTTATGTTTTATTTAATGTTTTATATTCATTAAAACATTAAATAAAACATAAAAAAACATTGTATAGTATATATGACTTTTTTTCATATATACTATACACAAAAACATTGTATTAATAATATTTTAAGTATATTATGTTTTATATTAATTAAATAATATGGTAATTAATATAATTAATATTATTTATTATATATTATAATTAAATAAACAATTTTATTTATATTAATACTTTTTTTCATATATACTATACAGAAAAACATTATATTAATAATATTTTAAGTATATTATGTTTTATATTAATTAAATAATATGGTAATTATTATATTTAATATTATTTATTATATATTATAATTAAATAAACAATTTTATTTATATTAATACTTTTTTTCATATATACTATACAGAAAAACATTATATTAATAATATTTTAAGTATATTATGTTTTATATTAATTAAATAATATGGTAATTATTATATTTAATATTATTTATTATATATTATAATTAAATAAAAATTATTATTTCTATTAATATTTTCTAGATATGTCTATGCGCGCACCGGTTAATAGCAACAACCACATTAAATTAATAATGTGTCTGGATACGCCGATAGGCGTAAATTTAGGCACATACTTTTCTATTAATGTTTTTCCCTATAGTATGTGCTTAAATTTACGCCTATCGGGGTATCGAGACACATTATTAATTTAATGTGGTTGTTGCTAGTTTATAAAAAGACGGGGGATAATAATAATTATTACAATGCAAAAAATAACTTGATGTATTATGATACGTTTGAGATTGATTAAATGACATTATATATCATTATTGTTCTAATACTCAGAAATTGGAAGAACAACCATGATTCAACACATAAAGCACTCATGTTATTATTACTATATTAAACACAATACAATACACATATATATAGCTGGAGTCACTATTAACTAATTCCACTTTTGGAGGGAGAGGTTTAGAGAATTTCTCGACATCCTCCAACAAACCCAAACCAATCTCTAAACTTTAGTATACAACATTAATTAGGAATTATCTCTAACTCCCTAGTTAATTCCTACATTACAAAACTTCACAAATTACACAACAGGAAATGTTATAACACTTAGTGTGGCATGATCCTCATCAACGCATACACCCACTCTGATGGTTGCGCTCTTTCTCTTCCTCTTCTTCGAGCTTACCATTCAACTTATTTAAAGTATAAATTTTTCAGAACTTCTACAATAGACAATATTGACAAACTCGGCGGGGCTTCCATGAGAAAAGCTGTCAAAGTAATGAAGCATCTATGAACATACCTCCATCTGTAAGATATTTTTCTTTCGGCTATCCGTCGGTTTCTAAAAGGGATGTCTAGGTACATAATGTCTTCAACATTCAATTATACAACGTTACTTCCAATAAGAACAGTTGTTCTTGAAACCCTGGCTGCCAATTTATATTAAGAAACCAGAATTCTTTTACATAAACATATAAAACTTTAAACATTAACACACATACAAAAACCAATTAAATACCCATTTTTAGAACAGTTTGAGAGGTGACCCTCGTGATTCTTCATCACTTTCTACAAACTCTTCAAAACTACACAACCAATAAAAATAACGGGATTCCACACAGAAAACCGCATAGCCATCACACCCAATTTGAAAGAAGGAAGACAGATCGAAAAAGAATACACCCATAAACAGATCATGGCCATTTAAATTTGATTGTTACCTAGATCCATGCAAGCATCAATAAATTTCCTTTCTGCGAAACATTCACCAGCATAAACTGCACATGCACTGCAGAACTGCATAATTGTGTAGATCTAGACATCGGATCCGAGCAATGTTTCGACTCTCTGACAGCGTGATGATTTTATTCTCACAGCAACAGTTGACGTCTCAGATCAGGCACTCATGAAGTAGATCTGCACATGTGGAACAAACAAGTTTTCAGATTTAAGATTTAATCGTTTAAATGGGCAGATGATCCACAGAAGGCGATTTCTTCAACATATTTCTTGTGCGTGTGCTTCCTTTCTGGCACAGAGATGCAACAATTCTCAGATCGTGACCTCCTCCTCGTGCACAGTAGAGGATGTTGCAGTTAACAGTTGACAGCGATTACATTCATGCAGCTCCTCCTCGGTGTTTTCTCCAATGCCTTCTTACACTCAACAACACAGTAGTACACAAATCTAAAGAAAATCCTCTAATTTGATGGCAAATAGAATTTTAAAATGCAGAGGCGACACTCTTTATGCATACAAAAACATCCTATCAGCACACAACGACAATCACACAAAACAAGAAAATTCAACACTCTCACACACCCTAATCTACTCTCTTACATTGATGACAGTTTGATAATCACGGCTCTCACATCTTCTTGGCCTTCCCGTGGGGAATTAAGCCAGCACCTGCTCTGATACCAACCATGATTCAACACATAAAGCACTCAAGTTATTATTAATATATTAAACACAATACAATACACATATATATATATATAGCTGGAGTCACTTTCAACTAATTCCACTCTTGGAGAGAGGTTGAGGTAATTTCTCAACATCCTCCAACAAACCCAAACCAATCCCTAAACTTTAGTATACAACATTAATTAGCATTATCTCTCACACTACTTCACTCATAAGTGTTATGAATTGAGCTAATATGACATCATCAATACTTTATCAATAATAGCTAACACTTATATATCTCTTTAACTCTATTTCAACTTTTGAAGGCATGGAATAGGAAGTGTCAAAATTTTAACAAGTAATACATTGTTAGAATGTTGCATACTTATTTCAACTTGAAGTTTTCAATTATGTACAACTATTATATTAAAACAAATATAAAAAACATGTATAAATAGTTTTGTAATTAATTTCACTTGTTTTACACGTTATATATAAATTTTGAAAAAACCAATCATATAAATTTGGGATAAAATACATATTTTTTTTATTAAAATTGTATTTTTAAATACATAAAAAATCAATAACTTTAAATATTTAAATATAATAATAACTAACACTTATCATTCTAATATTTTTTCAAAATATAATTAAACAAAATAAAAATTTTAATATATAAAAATAAATTTCTTAATATTTTCGCTTCCCTTTGGTTGTGGTAATCCTGTTCCTTTAGATCATTGTCATAATTACCAAATCTTTAATCGCCGTGTCATTATCAAATTCAAATTCTTCGTGTGAACCCTATCATAAATTGACAAGGATATTTCCTGTTCATTGTATATTTCATACACGTCATCAGCGCACTGGTTAAATAATTAATTTATTTTAATTAAAATTCGTTCTAAGTTAAATATATTATAGTAATTATTATGATTTATGTGTACATCTCAACGTATCATTCTCAATTCTCAATATGATCAAATTCAAATTTAAATTCTTCGTGTGAATCTTATTATCATAAATCGATAGGTATCTTTCGTGTTCATTGTTTATTTCATACACGTCATTGGCACGCTCGTTCAGATATTTATTAATTTATATTAGTAAAAATGAATGTGCACATTTTCTTTCTTGAAATATAGAAATAATGAAAGAAATGATTCCACCCGAGCTCTAAATCGAGTCATATGATTCCTTTTAAGCCTGGCAATTATGTTTCTAAATTTATATATCATCAACCATTTATAATGCCTTTTATAAATATGAGTTTTTTATGCACGTGACAGGAAATGCGATGATGTTATAGGTTTGACTATAGATATAATATATAGTTATGGATTTTATAACAAACCCCATTCCACACATTAAGATGCCATGATAAATAATTAATATGTAGTAAAACACTTATCCCGCACATTAAGATGGCGTGATAAGGAATTTTTTGCTTGTGATCACCTTCGTTTTTCACAGTTGATCTGACCTGATTTATCAGGAATGATGAATAAAAGTCTGCTATGATCAGACTTGATGGTTAATGCTAAAAATCCTTATATGTAATGACTTTACTGTTGGATCAAATTTTGGACATGATTATGGTATTTTGTGCTCTTCATGAGGCAAATATCGGTTTGTATTGACAACTTCATAGTTGATTTTTTGTACAATGGACCTTATTGGGCCATCTGCTGAATGTGAATAAAATATTTACGAATTTTTTCTTTGGAAAAAAAAAGATGGCGCGAAGGTTTCAAGTCAATGTATTTCTGGAGAACCGTTTGGTTTTATCCGTGTCATCATATTGATGAAGCAATTCTCAGCAAGATATTAAAAGCATTGATGATAAAAATTGAGCTGTCTAAGTCTTATGGGAGGGTAAACTAGACATATGTAAGGATCAATGTCACAAATGGATTTTGATGTGCCTTTTATTTTATGGGTAATTGAGAGCCTTTTCTGTCACTTTTTCTATTCTTATTAATGATTAGCTTTAGTTTTTTTTTTCGATCAATTAGAGGCATCCAACAAGGTTGTCTTTTAGCTTTGATCTTATTTCTTATTGTAGTTGAAGGCTTTGGAAGCGCAATCTTAGCTACTCGAGATAGACGAGATTTATCTAGGCTTTTTTTCATGCATATTACATGTTTTATTTGTTGATGATATTATCATGTTTACAGAAGGATCTCGAAAGGATTTAATGATTATGCAGGAAATATTAAAGAGTTTTTGCAGGGAAACTAGGATGCTGGTTTACGAAGGAAAATCAAAAATCTAATAGCTGGCCTCGACGAGATGGAAGTTAATTTCATCAGAAATGGTTTCTCCTTTTCCATTGCGAAGTAAGAAGAGGGTTTGAAGTAGTTAGGGTTCATACTTAACCATGTTGGTTATATCAACAAGGATTGGGACTGGTTTGTTGCTAAATGTGTCAATAGGTTTAAAATTTGGAGCCATTGATGGTTGTATAAAGGAGGGAGCTTGTTCTTGTAAAATCTGTTTTGGAAGCTATACTAGTTTTTTTATGCACTTTTGGATTCCTTTAGGTATTATTGAGAAGGTTAGGAATCTTTGTTTCAAAATTGTATGGTCTGTTAATCTAGATAATCAGGGTCTAGTATGGATCTCTTGGAAACAAATGGTTATTCCAAAGAAATATGGTGGTTAGGGGCTAAAAATACGTGTCAATTTCTCAAAAGTTCTCGATGTTAAAATTGTTTGGAATTTACTTCAGGGGAATGAATTATGGGTCCATATTGTTAGTCAAAAGTATATTTATCCCTTGTCTCTTTTCTACTGGATCAAAAATTATTTAAAAGGTCACCGGAGTATATCCATTTGTTGGAAAGTGGTTATGTAGTCATTTTATTTGATTGCTTAAAGTTTAGGGTGGAATATCGTAAAGGGATATGTTGCTCGCATTGGTATTGACCCATGTTTTGGTTGCAAGTGGTGACATAAGTTAACTATGCACATTATTGATCATTTAATTGGTCAAGTGTTTTTTTTCCCTAAATCATATTAGTGATCCAAATAATACTTCTATTATGGGATAAGATGGCTTAATGCGCATGAGATTGTTTTGGAGACCTTAAACGATGGGAATATTTGGAATGCTTAGATAGCATTGTTGAAATCCAATAATATTAGAATAAATGTAAATCAGGATGTTTTACTGTGGTATTTTGTTGGAAAAATCAAAACCCATACCAAGACTTAGGATAAACATTAATTAATCTTTTAGATTAATTCCTAGGTCCTACACTAGCTAGTTTGCACCCGATTCCATTTTTGAGGTCAAACTTCCCAAAATTGACTCATGGAGTGAGTTAGAAATATCCTAGATAAGATTCTGCCAATCCACAGACTTCCCATAATAGAAATTACGCATTATTTCCTTATCTATATTTTCCATCTTTTTCTACAGTTTTAAGGCAATAGTTAAAGCTAGTTTTAAGGTAGACTGCCTTGTTTTTTGCACCAACTCACCTCCCTTATTTTCCTCATGTAAAAGCATGATAAATTAAAATTTCCATCACTTATGAGCTGTACATATTCATTCAGCAAATTCGTGAGCATCTTGACTAATCTGGAAAGTGCTGTATGCACCAATGGAGGATTTTGACTAGTTTAGTAAGCCTGCTTTTGTACTAATTCTAATAGCAACCTAATTCTTTCAAATACTTCAACTATCTATTTTATAAGAAGCCTATACCTATTTATTGATGGCTGATGTAAACTAATACAATCAATAGTTTGCGTATTATCACATATTCAGTCTCCTTCTTTAGTGTTTCTTGCATATTTTCAAGCAATTTTGTGATTTCAATTGTTCTAAGATTTGGCTAAATTTCCACATGGTATTAGAGTCACAGTATCTCGATTGTTCTCCTCTTAAATTTTATTTTGCAGGGTCCACGTCACTCACTTGGAGTGTAGCTTGTCTGATCAAGGGCACAATTGCTAAAGAATGGATCAATCTCAACCAATCATCTTGACTCCATTCAACTACTTCGAACTGAAGGAAAGGATGGATATTTTGATGAGGAGTAAAGGCCTCTTCAGAGTGACCATGTAAACTAAAACTAATCCTAATGGAGCAACAAAGAATACCAAATGGTATAATAGGAGAGATGAGGCATATGGTCTCTTATGTCTCAGCATCTATAGAGACCTTCTATTTCATTTTGATGGTTTTAAATCACCAAATGAAGTATGGGAGAAACTTCAAAGCTTTGCTTGGGAAGACATATAAGATGATAAGTTATCAACTAGAGAATAAGTTGATAGCACTGAGTCCAAACAGCTTTGAATCCTTGCAAATCTACTTCTCTAAATTCAAATCACTAGTTTCGCAACTAAAATAGTGTCACATTGACAAAGAATATGAACAACTAATATTGGCCATCCTTTCGAAGCTTGGTCATGATTACTCAGTATTTGTTTCATCCTTCCATGCCACCAAGTTGACAGCTTAAAATTGGAAGATGCCTTCACTAGCAAATTTCATGGAATCCTTGACTCAGGAACAAGACAAATTGGTCTTGATGGGAACCATCAAACTTTCCAAATATCAAGATTTGGTTGCTGGAGATTCCAAGGTGAATTCCAAATATAAGAAAAAGGCTAAGAATGCTCCATATAAAAAAGGAGACAAGTCAAGTCTTAAGAGCAGTCCTCAAACTCCAAGAAGAATAACTTTCAGAAGAAGAAAGGTAAAGGTGAAGGTAGGAAGTGCACATACTATGGTAAACAATTTCATCCTGAGAGCTCTTGCATGAAGAAGCAGATAGATATGTTCACTCAACTCTTCTAGAAGAACATCATCTCCCTCCCTGGTAATGCAAGCAAGAAGGAATGAGGATCTGGTTTCGAAGACCAAGAGAGAGTGCATGCCCTGGTTCCAAGCACTACATGATCTCCTTCCTTTATCATCGATTATGGAGCTCCCATGGGGGATTCATTTGTTGACCAATATACTATGATGTTAGTTCATATTGTGGGTTTCAAAATTATAAAAAATCGAACCAATATATTGCAGGTATTGGGGGGATGAGGGGTTTACGATGGGGCTGGGTATGGTGGTTTATAAGGATTGAGCTATAAAAAGGGGTGGGGAGGAGGTTTTAAGTATTGGGAGGGGGTTTCAAAAAAAATCGTTTGGATCAATATCTCTTGAAATTAAGGGTATTCTTTAATATCCCATGATCGCACATGCTATGTGAGAGGTTCACTAAGTGAAGTACCAATGGGAGCTTCTAGGAACATGGTTTTGACAAAGGAAGCCTTCTCATCTCTTGATGATTCGAAGGGTCCTAAGATTTTGTTGGGAGATAAATCAAATCTTGAAAGTAAGGGTAATGGTAGCATTGATTTTGACCATGGTTCCTTCACTAATGTCTTGTATGTTACAAGTCTTGCTGCTAATCTCTTACAAGTCTTGATGAATCACACTAGGTCTCCTAAGAAGGTTGTTTTCTCTCCCAATGAAGTTGAAATTTCTAATATTGCACATGGTAATGGTCATTGCTAAAGGTTTTGTGGATCATAGTTCTAAAGTCTACAGGTTCTCACACTTAATGCCTTTCTCTAACCCCTCTGCTCTCCTCTCCCATACCAATGAAGCATGCAAAATTTGGCATTAGAGGTTTGGTAATCTAAACTATAAATATATTTTAGATTTTTGTGAAAAAGATATGGTTTCAGGGTTACCAAAGATAAAGTTTTCCAAAGGAGCTGTCAGGGTTGCATTATAGGAAAACATCCATAGAACAAGTATGAGAGAGTCAGTCATGAGAGAATCTCAGCACCTCTTGAGATCATCCACTGTGATATTGTTGGTGGGTGTGTGCAAGAAGTTGAGGGACCTTTTAGATGCAATGGTAGAATGAAGTCAATCACGCTTGATCCATAAAATAGAAATCATCCCAAGCAATATCGACCCTGCCAAGCCTAATCCAAAGGCTGCCAACATGCATGCCAATTAGGATAGTACACAAAAACGCGCTCCTGTTTTACCTTGCAAAAACGCGCTCCCATTTTGCTTCAATAAAACACGCTCCTGTTTTGCTTCATTAAAACGAGCTCCCGTTTTGCTTCAATAAAACGCGCTCCCGTTTTGCTTT
>LPNX010284310.1:6660-17242 GCA_001517045.1 Pseudotsuga menziesii | reverse complement strand
TCAAGCAAAATGATAGCAAGATGAAATGAAAAAAAATTATGGTCTCCTATTGACAAAAACCTAAGAATACACAATTTTACTTTTTCATTTAAGAGCCACTTAAAAGGACGAAGATAATGCAAACTATGCTTTTTCCAAGGAAAATGGATGCAACAATCAATTAAGTTATTCCCTTAAGGTTACTAAGTACTAGGTAGACAAAATAATGCAAGTCAATGACATTATCTTACATGCCATGCTAAAAAGTGTACCAAGTACAAGCATGTTTTCGACTTCGTGTGCCTAGGAGTGGAAAAGAGTTCAAGTGGTCCCTAATAACTTTATAAAGTGGAATTAGTTTTATGAGATGTGAAGTTATTTAATAAAGTGAAATTCCTTTTAATTTAAAAGTGACTTTATGAGATATAAAGTGTAAATTTTAATTAAAAAGCTCATTACCTACTTACATGATGAGGGTGCATTAAATATTCAATTAATGATCATTTTATCTCATCATTTTATCTTAATGGCTCAAGATCTAATATTTATCATTAGATTATAAAAGGTGGTTACTATGAATAAAACACAAAAGTTAGGGATTAAAGGCATATTATTCAACCAAAGAGATTTTGGAGAGAAAGAAAGAGAGAAGTCAAATTTATTGGGAGGAGAAGTGTGAAAATATGATTCACAGAAAGATCTAGGAGCTAAAGGAATCCTCACAACTCAAGATATTCACACATTATGTAGAAAACAGTTAAAATACTGAAATTAGCACATAAGAATAGTGCCAATAACTAAGTTTTTTATCATTGTCAAGTATATAAATATGCCTGGAACATGTTTATATTACAATATGATAAAATTGTTATCCTTTGGAGCCAATTTGGATGCATACATGTGGCAGGCTTAGATTGGACCTCAAAACCCCTTAGGTGGACCAATGAGCTCCCAAACCACCTCAAATGGTCATGAATTCCTATGTGAATGTGGTTGGAGCATGCTAGGACATAAATGAAGGTAGGGTAGGTGTGGTGGAGTGAATGGGTGAGTGGGAGTGGCTCTAGGCAACAATATTTGGTCCAAAAGAGACAAAAACACCCAAATACCATGCATGGACACCTCTGGTGAACTAGTTTCCTTGTTTTATGGAGTGGGAGTGCATCAAGGACTAAAATGTCATTAATGAGGGTTCATTTGTAACCAAAATGATCAAATGTGGGATCTTGGGTGCATTAATGAGTCCAGAACACCGAAAGGACCTTGCTTGACCAACACAACCTAGTTTTGGACCATATAACATAAGTATGCGACAAATGAAAATGTGTCCTGGGGGTATGAACGTGGTACTAAGGTGGTATAATGCTACAAAAAAAAACCATTAAGCATCAATTAGTGTAAATACATCACAAAATTATTGAGTCCTTGGAAACTAAGGCTCAAGTCACCTCTTACAAAGTTTATTTGTCCATATAACCAAGGTAAGGAGGAAAACCTCGTGGGAACAAAACATCCCCTAAAAAATGGAAATGGAGCTAATATAAGTGAATATAAGTAATTTCCATGTATCATACACTCCAAGAAGTGATCTCACCATGAAGAAAATCACTCTTCACATCCATGTGGTGAACCTCCCATCGCTTAGATGCAACAGTGGCCAAAACTAGCCTGATTGAGTCCATCTTTCCAACCAGTGTGAATGTCTCTATATAGAAACCACCTGGACTTGTACTTGATATATGAACTATTTGCAGCCACTTTGGTCCTATATTCCCACTTACATTTCACTAGTTTTCTCTTGGAAGGTAGAGGAACCAACTCCCAAGTTTCATTGTCTTGCAAAGACTTGAAATCTTCTTGCATGGTTGTTTGCCATCTTGGGTCAAGTGAAGATTGTAGATATGTCTGAGGGTAATATACAACCATCATAAAGCATATCTATGGAATATTTAATTCACAAGTGGAGAAATCATTATGAAATTGAGATCTAGTCGTCCTAGAGTCTCGTGGATCTCCAACAAGATCATCGGCTGCTTGTATGGTTTTCTCATCCCACTTTGGCTGAATGGGTGAGTCATGATCTGAATGCATGTCATCATCGTCATCATCAACATTAGAATGAAAAAAAACAGAGGAAGAATCATTACTTACATCATCATGGAGTGGAGGATGTGAGCAATCCCCTTGGACTAGATCAATCTCCTGCATGGGCTCTTCATCATGAGGAAATTTGGGGTCTAAAATGGGCCTTATAAGAAAATGCACCAACAATAAATTTTGAGTTGGAATTCAAGAACCAATAGAATTTCAATAAAATGAGTCAACCATAATGGTTGAATTGACATATTTGTCATGAAAGAAAACTATTTTTTTGTTCGTATTTTCGACATAAATCCTTGTGTTTTTACTCAAATTTCAAGCAAGAGAGCTTGTTGGATGTTGAATTTAACTTTGCATCCAACGAGTACCCACACTGCATACTTTTGATGGACCCCGCTACTCCAAAAACAAGAAACACCTGAAAAAATGTGATGATGATGTCATCATCACATTTTTTAGGTATTTCTTTTTTTGGGGGTAACGGGGTTCGTTAAAAGTATGCAATGTGGGTACTCATTGGATGCGGAATTAAATTACACATCCAACAAGCTCTCTCGCTTAGAATTTGAGTAAAAACATAGGGAGATATGTCGAAAATCTGAACACAAAAAGTAGTATTTTTCATTCTTCCTCCAAAATTAATAGCTATTACTTTATTATTTTAACTATTATTTTATTATTTTCCTTAGGAGGCCTATTTTAGACCTCAAATTTCCTCTAATGCTTCGAACTGTACACTCCTTTCAATGAATGTTTTATGAGATGAGGGATCAAAGAGTTTGTAGCCCTTTTTATTTTCAGAATATCCAACCATAATGGACTCCTTGATTTAAGGTTGCAAGGCCTTTCTCTTCTTGAGAGGAATTCTAGCCCAAGCCTTTGAGCCAAAAACCTTGACATGAGAAAAATTAGGCTTGTGACCACTCCAAGCCTCAAATGGAGTGTTACGGAGAGAAACTTCCTATGGCTTAGGGGTACCACAATAGATAATATGACACCAGAAATCAATCTTTCCCAATACACAAGAGTATTAAGTAAATCTAACACTAAGGGATATAGAATCGTACCTTGTTCCGGACGATTGAAGTAGATCCCCGTTGAGCTTTCCCAATGCAATTGCAATTATAATTTTCTCTCAACAACATCAAACAAAGAAAGCATGATATATATAAATGTGTTAGCACTACTCTATAATATATAATCAATCATGTATAAGCAATTAAATACATCCATGGATTCAATATTCATATTCAAAATGCACATGAATTGGACAGGAAAAGATCTTTCTATTAATAAATCAGAGATACAATAGTGGCAAACTCTGTCAGCAATTCTGCGAACCAGAGAAACCAAGTCCTCCACCTAGGCCTCCACCATGTCAATCCTCCATCTCTCGATAGCAAGCTCACAAAGAAAAGGCAATCTTGGGAAGAACATTATGTGCTCCAAGGGAGAAAGGGATGTAAACTCAAGTATAAGAAAAACTGAGGCAACAATGGACTATAGTTTCCTTACTCTTCAATTTCTCTTCCTTCAATGCATCCAAGGGGTTGCTTATATAGCACTCCAAAGAGGGAATGGAGGGTCGAATCCGAGCATTCTCAAGGCATTTGGAAGGCCAAGAGTCAAGTTATTCGGACTCAAATGAGGAAAAATCCAAAAATATTTGTCATTTTGCACACATCCCGATGTACGTGGGTTTGAGGTCAAAAGTTGCGTATACATGCGGGTATTTCTTTAAAAGTCCCGTATAGGTATAAAAAAGAATTTTTTTGGGATGATATTGGAACATCAAAGTATAATATAAGTCCATGGGGTCTAAACAGTTTGCAGAGGGATAGGGAAGGCCATAAATGTGTGATCTACCTGGTGTGGTAAAATCAGCTATAACAGATGCCCCCTAATGTGCGAGGTCAGATGGGTAACATGATGGCCGAAATATAGTATAAAATCCATCCCATAAGTGGAGTAATGAAGACCCGGGTGGAAGAACTAGCCACTCATCAGTACAATACAATAATCAATTTGTGCATGTGACTGCAAATACATGTAGTTGTCCCGGATACATAAGAGTACAATGGCCATGAATAGGCATGACATACAAAGTGTCATCTGTGGTCATCGCCTCGTACAATATACAATGGATCAAGATCTCCATAATGTATGAATATATCTGATATACACTGGAAACACTGGAATCAAGATCATGAGAGCTGAACTCTCATGAATATTGGCACGATCAAGGAGGTATCATATAGGAAATGCCACCAAGCTGGAAGGTCTTCTACACAAACCACTACGAGTACATGTCCTACTATGTGAATAGATGTGTCGAGATTGAACATAGTAGTCCATCATCTGATTACTGGTCATTGATGTATACCGTTAACAGATGTGAGATAACCCATTGATAATGAAAATGGGAATCAAGGTACTAAGCACAATCTAATAAGTGTGAATATATGTGTTGAGGTAGAACACTTAAAAGAATCCATCGATCAGGGGACATTGATGTATTCCCAAAACTATCGATGGCGAGAGAACCTACCACTGATGAATGTAAGTCTCATGGCACTCAAATGACTCTAGACTCCTATTCCATAATAAATGATCTGATGTTGATGGAATGGAATCCACTGGAAGGAGGGCATTAAGGCATCCCCCATCAACCAACACAAGGTACTCATCAACGTTGTATAATGTGGAAGAAATCAATGAACAAGATGTGCACGAACCAGTAATAGTACCAAGAATGGCCAACATGCAAAGTCAAGATAACTGAGGAATGGCCAACTCGAGATTCAACTTACTTCAAACAAGAGCATAAGACAAATGATGACTGAAGGTAGGCAACATGGACTCGATATGCAAACTGGGACATCTCTATGACACATGAGGCATCAACAGAGGCTCCATGGGGACTGGAAGCATAACCAGTCGGTGGAGATAAAATCAAAGTAAAGAGTACAACTTCTAAAGTCAAACTAATAACCCAACAAATGGATGTGATATACAATTATCTATTCGTAGGAAACACAACTCGGCTGCTGCCAAAGATAACATCTTTTCCCGTCCAACTTTTTATGTTTTTTTATTTTTTTTTGGACTTTTTCAGATATTTTGAAAAGCTTGAAAATGAATAAAAGTTCTTTATAGTACATAGCTAGAAGGAGGCGAGTGTTAGGGACAAAAAATCTAGTTCCAAGCAGTGGAACATACCTATGTTCAATGCAAGGAAAAATGTGCAGGATAACAATACTCGCGGGAAGGTCATCTCCCGGTAAAGGGGGGATTAAGCTGCAAAGGACATGTAAAAGGCTCTACTTGTCTAGACATGAGACAAGCTCGGGCTATATGGCTGATAAATCGAAGTCAAGGAGACGGCGTAAAGCTCAAGAAGGAAAGAAAAACTCATGAAATGCAATTACAACTTGATAGATACAAGGGATTATTAAATTGAGCACATAGATCTATGGACCAACACACAACTCACAAGATAGATCACACAATTTTAATCAGAAATTAAAGAATGAAATAGTGAAAAAATGGCTTGCAACTGGAAATGCTTTCATTAATCAAAAGTAATTAGATAATTAATTACAATGAAGTAAAATGGATAAATAGCCTCATGCAACTTGAATCCATGTGAGGAAATTCAAATTGGTTTGACTCTACTTGACTGAATGGTTAACTGACCTTGTCTAAATCATTATCGGAGTTCATCAGAGTTAAAAATCACAACTCAAGTGTCTAATTGAGTGTTAACTAGTCTAACTGACCGGTGTAGGTGAGTAAATGTGCCTCACCTGCATGCAACAATGCAAACCTAGCGCTAACTGAGTAGAACTAAGTGTAACAAACTAGAACTGAATGTAATTGAATCCTAACTGAGCTTGACTACTCACCAACTAAACTCAACTAATGGAGGTTGGTGTCAGCACTCCCAGTGGCTCCTAATTTGTAAGGATTGATCTAGGAGGCTCCCAAACTGATACATGCAAGTGAAATAAGTGGAAGTTGGCCTCAATTAGTGTTCCCCATAGTTTAATAACTGGGAGGATTATAATCCTAACACCCCCCCTGAATGCTAACTTGGAAAATTTGTGGGCCCTAGTAACTAAGACCATAGGTCACCCATTACAGCAAGTAAAGTAACTGCTCAATACAAGGAGTTGGGGAAAAAACCACATGGGAAAAAATCCCCCCCTCTAACTAAGCACATAGAATCATGATTCAAGTTTGAAAAACTTGAAAATATGTTGCTGCAATCTCTGTGATGTAGTGAAGCAACATGCATGATGTTATGTGTGTAGGCATCCTAGGGCCTGGCATGTAGACTTCTCCATCTTCTCCCAAAATGATGATGGAAGGAAGGAGGAATGTGACATTTTCTTCTTTTCGATGAAGAGGTGTATGATCCACTCTATTCTTCTGTAGGTAGTATAACTGATCATCCCTTTCCGTGTAGCATCTCACAGGGATTTTGTTGCATCTCTCTGAAGGAGGTAATATTGCATGACATAGCGCAAGATTCTTTGTCTTCTGAGTGTCAGATGGATTTCCAGTCATCTTCCTAGCTTCTTGCTTGCGAGTAGGGACTGGATCTAGATCTGAATCACCCTGAATCTCAATCTCATAAAATGATATAGCTGGTTCTGCAATACTAGTGGAAACAACAAAAGAAGTAGATGGAATGTTTTTACCTTCTCTCGCAAGTGGCTGCTGAGAGTGCACTGGTTCTGAAAATGGCATGAAGTGTGAGAACTCATATGTCTTGGAGGCATGATTTGCAGCACCCTTCGCTATGATGTTCCCAGTAGAGATATCTATGATATCCACTGAGTCAGGACCAAATATCACTCGCTTTGGAGAGCCAGTATGAGTCATCTAGTATATAGATAACAGATTTGTAGCTAAGGAGGGCACATAAAGCACATCTTTGAACTTTCCATATTCAAGCTTGATAGAACCCTTTCCTTTGGCTCGAATTTGATTGTTATTGCCCATCTAAATACTAGGACCATCAAAATACTGCAAGGAAGAGAATGATTCTCTGGATGCAACCATATGATTGGAAGCTCCAGAATCAATGAGGAAGGCATGTGTTGTTGAGCATCTAGCCTTCAATGCATGGCATGTCTCTTCATGTCTCTTCAGTTTCTTCTCTATGGTCAGCCTTCCTTGAGCTAGTAGGTACAATAATGTTATCTTTATTCAGAAGAAGAGCCATCTCATCAATTGTTCTTCTCATACAGGAGCTTTTTGGATGGAAGCCCCTTCCATAGTAAGAACAGAGGGTCTTTCCTTTGCCATTTTTCTTGCTTCTCTTTGAACCTGAAGGCTCATTTGACTGCTCTTTCTCCACAGGAGACTCATCCTTTTGCTTCCCTTTATCATTCGCTACCTTAGGCCCTCCAGCAACTGGTGCATGATCTTTGGAAGATCGAATGATCCCCATTTGGATCAACTTGTCATGCTCCTGGGTGAGAGATTCAATGAAGGAGTTAAGAGTAGGCATCCTCCAATTTGAAGTAGTGAGATTCACTAAATGAAAGGTTGATACAAATACTGAGTAGTCTGCACCAAGTTTTGAAAGAATGGAAAGGATGATTTTTCATCCTCCTTCTCAACCTTGCATAGCTTCAACTAGAACACTAGATGCTTGAATTTGGTGAATAAGTCATTTAGTGTTTTGAAATTGGCTAGATGAAGAGAAATCAGCTCATTCTCTAGCTAATGGATCCTCAGATCATCCTTCTTATCAAATAAGGAAAAAATATTATCCCAAACCTACTTGGGAGTCTTCAATCCATTGATGTGGAAGAGAAGATCTCGAGAGATTGAGAGGCATAAGCATCCATATGCTTCATCAAGCATATTCCAGTACTTTTCTTTATCAACATAATGAACTAGCTTTGTCTCTGTCTCCATTGTGAGTATGAAGATTCTTTTGGAGCGTAGCTGCATCTCCATGTCCTCCTTCCACTGGTGGTAGTTGAAAGGAGTGATAAGCTCCATTGGAGGGCCCATTTAAAATGCAATGAAGGAGACTAAGTTGTTGTAGAGAATGCAATGAAGGAGACTGAGCTGCTTGTAGCAAATGCAGTGAAGGAGACTGATAAACCTACAAATCAAACAATTAAACATACAAATTAAGGTCGACAACCTACACTTTTCGAATTTCCTTCACTCCTAGCATAGTTGATCAAGCAATCTTGATCAACAATTCCTTTATTTGGGATATTAAGTGGTAAATTCTTCACTTCTAGTGCAGTACTAGAAGGAGCAATTTTACTTAATTTTTTTTTTTATCCAAGTATGAATCTATAGTAGGAGAAGTGCCTTGTCCTGTCGAGGCTATGATACCATATTAAATTGAGCACATAGATTTGTGGACCAACACACAACTCACAAGATAGATCAAACAATTTTACGCATAAATTGAAGAATGAAACAGTGCAAATATGTCTTGCAACTATGAATGTTTTCATTAATCAAAAGTAATTAGATAATTAATTACAATGAAGTACAATGGCTAAATAGCCTCATGCAATTCGAATCCATGGGAGGAAATTCAAATTGGTTTGACTCTACTTGACTGAATGGTTAACTAACCTTGTCTAAATCATTATCGGAGTTCAAAATCACAACTCAAGTGTCTAATTCAGTGTTAACTAGTCTAACTGACTAAGGAAGGTGAGTAAATGCACCTAACCTGCATGCAAACATGTAAATCTAGCGCTAACTGAGTAGGATTGAGTGTAACAGACTAGAATTGAATGTAACTGACTCCTAAATGAGCTTGACTAGTCACCAACTAAACTCAACTAATGGAGGTTGGTGTCGGCACTCCCAGTGGCTCCTAATTTGTAGGGATTGATATAGGAGGCTCCTAAACTGATCCATGCAAGTGCAATCAGTGGCAGTTGGCCTCAATTAGTGTTGCCCACACTTTAGTAACTGGTGCATGTGCCCCAATTTGTCCAAGTGGACCCAATGGTGCCAGTGACTAAAAATAGACTGTAAGGACTCTCAATTTAGACATGACTCCTGATTTAGACATAAATGACCAAATTGGAAAAGGGAGGATTATAATCCTAACAGGGAGTCCCTATGGGGAAAAGCCAGCATAAAGTTCAAGAGGAGTATGAAGCTCTTTCTTAAGGACATGGCAAGACTAAAGAGGGACTCCCACAACCTAAAGGAGGCAACTCAGCATGGACACCAAATGCAAAAAAGGATCTAACTAGGGTACCCATGTATAGGAAATCTCTACCATTCACACTATACCACTTCTAACAACAAGATGAAGGTTTCATGATATCATGGAATGGGCTCATACCTAAGGTTAAAATGAAACAGTCATAAGGTCATGCAAAATGCAGGCAGATGTGAAATCCTAAAATATATGCTAGTTCAGAGATTATACTTGTAATAGGCACAAACAGATCAAAGACTTGGTCAAAATGCACTTAAAATGCCCCCCTACAACACCATATTAGTCCAAGCGGTCCAAAAATGGTCAAAAACGGGTCAAAACTATAGAAAGTGGGTAAAATTTTCAAAATTATTTCTATAAAATAGTGAAAAAATAAAAATTTTCATACCATTTGAAAATTTACCCACCAGAGTGCATTTGAGACCAAAAACTTCAGAAGCTGATTTCGGTAGCATCAGTCCACAGAATCACATTTTGTCTGGTTCATGTAGAAGCTCATGCCCTTCTCTTCCATTTACATGTTTTTATTTTTAAATTTGATGGTCAATTTTTAATCTTGGGCCATCCCAAAGGGGGTGATTTCGGCCCACGCAGAAATCAAGTCTTTTTCCACGTATAGGGTTGGGTATATGCAGAAAATACCATGATACCCGTGTACATATGTGTTTGTTTCAAAAATAGCTGCATACAGGGTCGTAAACAAGAAATTCAAAGCAAAATACTGATAAAACTTGAAAATTCTTGTGCAAGATGGTTCTAGAATGGAGAGAGCATGAACATGGTGTTAATGAAGAGGTTGTGCAAGCTGATCTAATATCTCAACAAACGTTAAGGGCTTGTGGACTGTACAAGTTTTGGCACCTTGGAAACTTAAGGGCAAAGCCAAGGCTACTCCAGCTACTAGTGGATTACTGGGATCCTGAATCAGAGACATTTCACTTAGACAGGATGCTCCTCAATCTCGAGGTTGAGGACATTTACTTTATCACAGGATTGTCCCGTAGAGGGGAGGTGGTAAACCTACGATCTCGTGGGCTAGGAGGTGGACTCACTATAGATGAGTACATTTCTGTTTATTGTGTCCCAGATACAGAGAAGGTTGGGAGTCAAATCCCAACAAACTCGATCCAAAATATCGGGTTGAAGGCCATACTATTAGAACTGGGCAGGATAGCAGGAGTGGCATCTCTCCACTAGGATTCAATGCATCTGATGTTCTATGTGGTGGATTGTATGCATCCTACATATATGATGCTTTTTTTAATAAACACATGGATGAAGAAT